>JPJZ01001210.1:0-111095 GCA_000750815.1 Pseudogymnoascus sp. VKM F-4516 (FW-969) | reverse complement strand
GGTACCACAACCCCATACGTCTCATCCCCCTCCACCAAAACCCTCTTCAACCCCCTCACCGCCGCGCCTCTAAACCCCAGCGGCAACCCGCGCGCCTCCACATCTGCAGGAACCCCGCTCTTAATCAACTTATTAACCTCCTCAAGGTCTCTCTCCCTTTTAAACGCCTCGACTTTCTCCTCGTATATAGACCGCGTTGAAGGCCACTTGGCGAATACCTCCCCCCTAACCGTCAAGCGACTAGGTACAGCGCGGTCGTACTCCCCCTTCTCGCGAGCACGGGGCACAAACTCCTCTTTCCATTTAACATACAGCGGCCGCTTGGAATTCCTCCTATTCCGATGCTTCACCCTCTCTACCTCCTCGCCGTCCCAATCCCACGGCCGGCGTGTAGTAAACAAACGACATGAGGCGACGAACTCGAACATCCCCTCCAAGGTCTCGAAAGGCGTCCAGTACGCACCAGCATCTAGACCGAGGAAACCGAGGATTATGTCTGGTGAAGAAGTTAGGGGGATGGCGGAGCCGCGCCGGCGGAAGGCCTCGATGGAGGGGGGGAGGCGGAGGGAGAGGGAAGTGGGGGTGAGGATTAGGCCGGCGGTGGCGAGGGAGGGGCCGAGGAGGGTGAAGAGGCCTGAGTGGGCGTTTGTGAAGGCGTGGAAATGAAAGATTTCTTCGGTGGGTAGGGCCGCGAGGTCGAGTTGGATGAAGCGGCTTTGTTTATCTTTTTGGGGCGCTTCTTCTGAACCTTCAGGCCAAGGAATGGCATAATTCGCCTCTGGGTTCTCGGTGCGTGGGCATTTGGTAGAGGTGGCGCCGAGGGCGACGCCGATCTCTTTGAGCGGTGTTGGAGGGGAGGAGAGCGGGCCGTGGACGAGGAAGTCGATGTCCCCGAATGATTCCTTCTCAGGGGCTTCGAGGGGGGTGCAGACGTGCGTGTAGTACTGCGCGAGGATGGCGTGGCAGCGGTCGCGGGTGGGGAAGTAGACGGAGGGGGGCATGCGGGGGGTGGAGAGGGAGGTGAAGACGTTGCCGCCCATCTTCGCGAGAGGTGGGAGAAGATTGATAAGGTTGCCCCGTTGGGGGGCTTGTTTGATGCAGGGAGCTTGGGGGTTAGGGCGGTGTCACTTGAAGTGCTCCCTGCAGCTTGGTTGACAGACTGGACAGGTGTTGGTGGTATGAGAGATTAAGCGCCCAGGTTGGCGTTATGATATTTTAGCTCTCAGCTCTAGCTCTCAGCTTTTTCAGCTCAGAGCTACTCAAGCAACGAATTGAAGGTGACGACGAAATGAAATATTAGTATTGACTCAACCTTCAGATAAGAGATAAGGATAAGGCACCCCTGTGTACACGGAGGTGGTAGAAGGCACCATTAGACAAAGGCTGGAGCCTTTGTGTCTATATCCCCTGCCTTATCTGTTAAGTTAAACAAAGTAAGAGCAGTATAGATTAAGGTTAGAGAGCTGTTTTATAACACTATGTCCTAAAATAATAGAAAATATACCCTACAGCTATAGCTTAACCGCAGCGGGTCTACTCGTCTGCCTCCCATGCACCCAACTAATTCTCATAAACTTCTCGTCTGCTTCGCCCCAGAGTTCACTTCTTAATAGTCCATAGACACCCATTTTCGCCTTCGGCGCCCATGTCTGTGCCAGCTCCAACGCCACATCGAACATCCTGTCCGGGGGTGATGCGATGTCTACGATGCCGTCAGCAACAGCTTCGGTCGCGGTCCATTTATGCGCCTCCAGAAGCATCCTGCGCGCAATCTGCGGGCGCAGCTTGAGGCGTGGCAGGGTCCCAATACCGGGAAAATGAAGACCCAGATTTACAGGCGGCATGGAAATGAAGCCGCGTTTGGAGTTCATGACGCGGTAATCATGGGATAAGGCGAATGGGCATGCACCGCCGAAAGTGTGGCCAGTCATCAGAGCGATTGTGGGATAAGGAAAATCCAAGATTGTGTGCAATAATGGATAGAAGCCTTCGGAGTTGGCATATGGATTTTCGTCGCTCTCGTCGAGCTCTAGACCCGTGCACCAGAATTTCTCATCGTTACCACGCGTGATGACGGCGCCAGCGGAAGAGGGACCAAGAGTACGATGGATGTAGTTGAAGGCCCGAATGATTTCTTGACAAAACGCAGAGTTAAGGCGATTCTCGGGGGGCTTTTGCATAGTGAGGACAAATACATCGCCATGGCGCTCGAGGGAGAGGTTTTTAAAGATGGGTTGTGGCATTTTGATGACTGTGATTGTGGGGTAAGATTAGGAAGAGGACAAAAGTAGAAAGTCTGTAATTAAATCACGACTAATCGATATTTGAATAATTCCTATGTTATGTACAAAAGAAAATTAAGCTCGGCTTCTCCTGGTCCTTTCATTGATGCGGGGTATTTGCGGGGTTTGTTTCCGGGATTTTTGATAATGGAGATATTCCCGAATTTGATACTCCCGAGTCGATTTTCCCGAAACGCCGGCCAAAAACCTCAACGACGGTACTGTACAGAGGAACACCTGATTTCTCACCATGGTAATATCTCAGCGGCCCAATCTGTCAAAAGCCAGTTGCCAATCCCATCGTACTGGAATTTACCTAATGCATCACCTGAATCGCCACCTGATCCGCCGTATTGAGGTATAGGCATTGGTGCTAAGTCTCGAGCCGGAAGAGGGTATCGTAGATTCCCAAGGATTTCCGCTGTCGCCAATTCGGAACTTGGGTTCTCTCTAGCATGGTCATGAGAGGTGTATTGTCCATTGACATGTTGTTTGAGTGGTATCCATAACTTGCATATTTCTGTGGGGAAGCCTTCGAACAGAAGTTGCCCTTCCGAGTCCAACCATTCTAGGGCAGGTAGAGCAACTTCCTTGTCCTCTGATACAATAGAAGCCTCCATGGAATTATGCAGGGCCTTTATAGCTCCAACTGCTGATGGCCATCGTTTTGAAAGTTCTTGCAGCGAATTTTGAATAACAGCAAGATCTTGCTGAGCCACTTTCCACAGTTCTGAGTACCGTCGAATTGATAATAAGGCTACCCCTGCAGCCAATAAATAAAATGTGAAGATTGGTCCTAAGAACTGTATTTCATCCCTAGCTAGAAAATCTTCGAAGATACTAGTAATGAAGGACGAGGCGAGTAGGGCGACGGAAGACACGTGGCCATGAGATGCTGTGGAGCGCCCAAGTATCACCAGTGTAATGAAGTATGGGACGTGTAACTGTCTTGCATTTAGGTTGTATGCGGAAACAACATAACCTTCAGAGTCATTTGTTCTGTAAGACATCCTGAGATCTTTAGGAAGTTCTCTCGTCCATCGGTATAATGAACTTTCCAGATGCTTCTGCTTAGAGGTTGATATGTGCTTCCGTAAACAGAATTCGGTGAGTTCTCCCAGTAGGATACAAATCTCTACGTAGGGGATGAACAACTCTCCTTCTGACCTCGAAGCTGGAAAGTCCTCGTAACGAGGCGCCCGAACGTCAGAATCCTTTAAATTGATTGTTCGAGGTCTCCCCTGACCCGCAGAAATAAGACAGTCTCTTGCCTATATTCAGAAATATCAACGTAGTGCGCTAGAATAAAAGACTGGTAATACCGACAACTAGACTCCACCATAATCGCCTTCTAACAATACCTTCCGGACCTGGAGATGGTTCTTTATGCAGACCAACTTGGGAAGCAAGACCCGCTCCAATCTGAATCCAGAATCTGCTTGTATCAAAGGAGACGTGCTCCGGCCCGTCCGGATTGTACCAGTGTAGCATTATAGTTGCTGCGATCGCTATGAGTGGGTCCTTCTCATGACCAAGCCAGAAGAGTGTTTTGGCACGTTGATAAAACTGCTCTGAAGATGCATACGCTATAACCCCAGGCGCTGAAGAGACCCTGCTTGCGGCAAGATACACAGCCTGGGTAAGGAGTAGTGACGCCGACCTACCGTCTTTAGATTCTAGATCCAGTGGATTAAGGATCGGTGTCCATGGAAAGCACCTTTGCATATAGGTGTCGAGCAAACTTTGTCGAGCTGCTCTTGGTGGAAGATCAAGGGAGTGCCAGAGATTCAATGTCTGTAATTCCATTTCTGATGGTTCCTCGTTTTGGAAAGCTCGATATGCTCGGGCTGAGGTCTCGTCGATGGGGGCATCCTGTGCAATATAATGAGACCTGCCAACATACGTTGTTGTGTTGAGATGTGTATCTTTCGGAGATATGTCGCTTATGGACTGCTGATTTCGGTGTGCAGTAGAACCTATGTGGTTGGAAGCCAACGAGTTATCGTGTGTAGTATTGTCAGTTGTAATCATTAATGTTCCATCATCACTTGGCCATGATGTCCCAGAGGCCACACGTGAGGGCGTGAGCAGCTGGGTAGGGACATGCGGCTCTGTTAATCCCCAGGTACTCTCCACAGAGTCCCAGTTTTGGTACTGTTGGGTATGGTTGTCGGCAGACTGTGAATCCAAACCTAGATTTGTGTGTGGAGACCGGGGTATTACTGGACGCCGCTTCTTGCGTGTTCGAGGTCTGCGTGCGTTAGAATCAAGTTGTAACAGAAAGCCTAAAAGCTCACATGCACTCGATGTGGAGTTCAGAGCACGAATCACAGGGTCGTTGGGCTTTGGAGAATTTGCATTTGATCTATGGTCGATATTAACACACATCAACCTCGGAGTAGTGGAATCAAACTCTTGCCTTCTTCTGATTACAATGAGAACATGCGCGCCCAACCTTGACATTCGGCGTTTGCGCAGACATGGCTATATCTCTGAAATGTAGATGTTACAGATTAAGAATAGTCCTTTATCCGGGAATAATACTTCAGAATAGGCCGAAATAGAAAATGCTTGTAAAGGGAGGGAGAAACTCCCGGTTTCTGTTGAAGACCGTGGGATCCACGGAAGGGGAAATCGGGAGAATACAGAGATATATCATCTTATAACCCCGCACGGTAACAAGCCCCACTCCCGCCTTCCGATATTGCCGAACAATCCTAGCCAATTATTTTATTCAAAGTTAACAATACGTACTACCCCGCACCCCGCATAGTTCCACACGACTCTACCGGAAAGACTTTATAGCTTCGCTAATATCTCCGAAGCATCGTTGCTGCCTTTGACAATTTCATCATCCCAATAATTAGGATTGAATGTGAGCTTATTTAACGGATTCAACCGATGGGCGCGGTTAAAGAGATCCTCGTAAACCTTGCCATCGTACCTCCCAAGTGCACTATCGAGCAAATAGTCAGGTATTGACCACGCATCAACTAAGCTCACTGCATGAGGTCGAATAAGAAGCATGAGATCCTGAATTCGCCCTGGCAATTCATCTAGTTGCTCGTTCGATACTCCTCCAGAGCTGTAGAACTCTCTACCTTCTACATCCATCGTATACAACGAGAATAGTCGGAAGAGATTTGACAGTATTGGTCTTGCTTGCTGCAGAGCGATGCTTTCAGACTTTATCGCTTGGTAAAAGTTCTCGACGAGAATTGCCTGAGAGTGAGCCTTGCTAAGCTTGTGAAGTTGAATGAGGAGAGAATTCCACGATCTCTTTCTAACAATCCTTTCTTCGTATGCCTTGAATGATAGATCTGCCGCTCTTGTTCGGAAGGCGTCTACAATTGCTTCATCGTCCTTCCCAAATATGTTATATTTATTGCCCTTGTCGGAGTACATCTTAGCTTTTAGAAATTTCTTAAGATTGGCATCTGTCGCATCAGTGGCCCTTCCATCTGGATTCTTGATCGCGGCCTCAACCTTTTTAATAATATACCCAGCAGTCTGCTGGGTAATCATCCAGTTGTCACCTTCAACAGTAGGTTTTGACAGGTAGTCGTTGTTGAGTTGAATTAGCCCACTACCACCCCCAAATCCATGCCCTCCCAAAGCACGACGTGACGTTTCAATTCCGTCCGCTGCGAGGGTCGTACATAGACTTTTTAATCCAGATGATGTGCTGTGAAGGTCTGCGAGAGTGCTGAAGTCTCCGCTTGAGATGCCCTTCCGAGTGACCTGATAGAGCCTGCTCATTGCCTCACCGCTATAGTGCAGGGCAAATGTCGTGGCTAGCAGAGGCAGTATTCGAATCTGAACTGTAGGGTAATCAAGTACTGCCATCTCTGGTCCTTTTCCGTCGCCGTCCCGATCATGGAATTGTCGTCGAATTGAGAGATATCTAACAGCAACCGTAACAGCACGTGCCAAGACGAGACGTGCGTGCATGACGATATTTGCTCGAACATAGGTGAGAGAACCATAAACCACTGCGGGATTTGAAGGTTTCGTATATGCACCGGTATTGTAGTCCACCTTTGAATATCGACTTAGGAATGCCGAGTGTGGTACGCGAAAATTGTTGAATAGAGCGTATGCATTGTCCATTGGTGCATAACCGTACTTTGCTCCAATGTCACCAATCGCAAGCCCAGGCAGAACCTCATGTGTTTTTAGGTCTCGTACTTGGACCATAAATGGATGAGGGCCATGAGAGACGTATGTAATGTCACCTAGTCCCGACGAAGAAGATTGCTGTGGAAGTAGCAGTTGTGCAACTACGATCGAATAGTTTGCAGTACGCCCAAGTGTACCATTCCACCATTTTGAAGATGTTAGAGTTGGACTATGCAGTATAAATTCCTTGGAATTTGGATCCCATTTAGCCTCGAGCTCTATTCCTCTGACATTGCTCCCGTGACCTAATTCAGTCTATCCATGTTAGTGACGCGAATAAAATATTGGATAATGTACTTAGTCTATACCTGAGCGTATGCGCCGATAATTTCCCAATTCTCTATCTTCGGCAGCCAGTATGATCTCTGCTCATCACTTGCTTGTTCTCGGATGGTCGTTACAAACATGGACATATGTAGCATATATGGCGAAACATCGTCTACAAGATACTCCGCCCTATCTTCTTCGTGAGACACTTTCCACGTCATATCTAGATGGTACATACATTTTGTGATCTTCGTGGCTCCATCCGAGCTTTTTAGCCATTCGTCTCAACAGCTTCGCTCGTGCAAGGCCCAACTTATATCTATCTGGCCTCGAGAGATTTTGTTGCGTGCTTTTTGAAAGTAACTTCTCACTTTGAACCGCGCGCAAAATTCGTTCCTGGCGGTCCAAGAAGCCATCACGAGAGAACAAATGGAGTGCAAGTTCTTTAACGGGTAGCGAAGACCCCGATCGTTCCTTTGACAGCGTGTCTGGGCCTCGAGGCTCTGCTGGCTTGAGAGCATCTGTAAAATCGACCATGGCTGTGACGGTGAACGAGATGATTGAGGGGCGTTTACGATTTGGTTTTGAGGTGATAGTAAAAAGTACTGTTTGATCAACGCGTGAAGATATACTTAAATATTTGAGAATGTTACGGAATAATAAGGATGGTACGCACAACAAATTATACGCCCAATCGCGGTTACCAAATTCCCCTCAATGATACCCGAGCTCGCGGAGTTTTGTACTGCCATGGTTTGGCGATCAAAGGTAAGTCCAAAGAAATGAAACAAAAAGGCATTATCACTTTACCGATGAAACTACGATACAAATACCGAGTAAGCTGACAAAATGGGGATTCGGGGATTCGGGGATTCGGCTATTGCCGTACCACCATCGCCCTGAACCCCCTCAACTCTCCCTACCATTTGGCGGATTGGATCCAAGGTCGCACAATGGACGATCGTAATCATTATCATTACCTTCTGTTTCGTATCAACCTTCATGGCTTAGAGTTATATGCTTTACGATATGGGACTAGAAACCTGAAATTTTGAACATGAGTCTAGTTTGCTAGCAATTATAACATTCAATGATTGAGTTTCGACAAGTCTTTTAAATCATGCTGCAAGCATTTATTTTTACTCAAGATTATACATCGCATACCAGCAAATAAAGTATTTTTATCAGCAGACTATCTGTTACAAGCCAGACGCTATTCACTTCTCTCGTACATCCTCGACATGATCAGCAGCTTCATCCAACTTCATCTCCTGGTTTTTGAAGGCTGCTTTTTGCTCTCTCGCATTTATCTCATGGATTCTAGCATGAGTCTCTGCGGAAACCTGGCTGTTCTCTGCATCTTCCATTGCCTGCAACGGCAACGCGTGGCCAGTTTTCTTCTTTCGGGCATTTGCCTCTCGCAGGAGCCAGAGTGGAAGTGTGCAATATGACAGAACACAAACTGCAAGAAGAGCACAAGTTCCAGCAAAGCCTGCAACATAGTTTGGCCCATCGGTGTTAGGATACATCTGCAGGAATTAGCCAAGAGCTATATAGGTTACTGGGTTTATCTCACCTGAGGCGCAATTATGCTTGCAATAGATAATGATGCTACTGCCGCTGCTCCCCCGACCGCTTGTTCACTTGCACCATACAGTGTCGAAGAGCGATAACTGAGAACAATTGGCTGGGACACCAGTATCATTTGACCAAGGAATGCCATTCCGTATAGCGCAAGCGTACTAATAGTTGTGCCTCGTGCTTCGGGATTCGTTCCGACATAAGTCCATATGCCATAACATGGGACAGCACATAGGACCGGGACAAGGTAATGCCACATTCGTTCTCTGGTCCAATCCGAGTGGACTCCCACTATCCAGTATATGGGTATGCTCACGAGGTTACAGATTGCAGTATAGAGGTTCGCCTTGGTGGTGCCGAACTTCAGGAAAACCCGAAGAATCGTTGGTAAAAATGTTGCCTGGGCCACAGCAACAATACAAAGAGACACATAAGATATAAAAAAGATATAAGTCGATGGACGTGTGAATATTCGAACAAATGCGGGCCAGCTCCAGGTAACATCAGTCTTTCGAGTTGCACCTCGTGCACCAAGCCGATTGATTGCGATAAATCTTTCGCGTTCTGACAGTGCGGTCGATGTCTCCGGAAATGTTAATAGTAGAAAGAATAGTGGTATAGCCATCGCAATTGGCAACGCCCCTTCGATAATGAACACCCATTGCCACGCGTTTAAGCCATGTGAGCCTTGAAGATGACCAAGACCCGAAGCAATGAAAGCAGAAACTGCTTGCGCTAAGGAGTTTGCACTATGAAATATTGCAATTCTCAAGGCTCGCTCCGATGGCTTATACCACATTGAAAAGTACATGATACAGGCAGGAACTACTCCAGCCTCTGGGATACCGAGAAAGAAACGTGCGGTGAGAAGTCCAGATGCATTCTTAACGCTGGCAATACACATAACAATAACTCCCCATAATATCATCACGATAGGGAAGAAATACTTCGCAGATATTTTCTTCATGAGGATATTAGACGGGATTAGGCCAGCAGTGACAGCGAAGTAGGTGATTGAAACAGACCAGTTGAATTCTGTACCAACCAGTCCGAGAGAATTCTCTAATGATGCAGGTGTGCCAGTCCCGAGAATCTTGACGTTGCCACTATTCTATGTTAATAATAAAATCGTGAAGCTGTGGACGTGAACTCACAGGTTTGCTCGATCAAGGTAGGCTAGGAAGTAGACAATGCAGCAAGGGAAAAGGACTCGAAAATCGAATTTCCTAAGCAATGCCTTTTCCTCACTATCAGTCCATTCAGGAGCTAATGCATATGCATTTTGAGCCCGGTCTTCGCTGCTGTCTTCCAATAATCAGCGTTGTCCATAAATGAGGACAGTAGTGCTCACCGTGCTTTCCGTCGAGCTTTCTTGGCATTAACGCATTGCGGAAGGACCAGCCCCCAATGTAGATACCTTCTTGCTCGAGAGCATCTCTATGACGAGCGAATGATGAAGCCATGGTATATGTTTATTTGGATGGCAAATTGTAGAAAAATGGGGTATCAGTATATCAGTAAGTATACCATGTTGAAGCACAGGGACATCTTTATATGCATCTTCCGCTTTTGGACGAGACCCCAAAATTAGTGTCGCTTGCTAAGGCTGACTGTGAATGCGGGGAAATCTGGGGTTTTGGCGTTTGACAGGGATTCGTACTAAGAGGCATTTGGGGGTTTGTTGGTTATCGCGGGGTTTTCTTATTGCCGGTGACATCGAATGCCCGAGATAGAAGTGGGACTTTCTAGTTGCCGAACGTGGGTGAAAATGCCATAGGGTTTATACGGCTTAAACAGACTTGAGATAATTTGTAACTCTGATATCAGAAAGACTCTAAAAGGCTAAACCGGCTCCATCTCCTAGACTAGCTATAAGCTCAATAATATCTTTTTTCATTCCCTCTCATTTACCATTCTTGCTTTCCGCTTTGAGGGAGCTATACCATCCATCATGTCCACGGCACAAACTTCCAGTAAAATCTCAAATTCAGCGGAGGCTACACCATGCACTGACCGATCACTGCTCCTCCCATCTCACTCCGGTCGCAACGTATTTCCGAACAGTCCCTTTTTCGGTCGACTTTTGCGACATGCACACCGAAACGGGACTGCTGTCAGAGATCTCAAGTTAGGAATTGAGAAAACATACGAAGAGCTTCTATCTGATGTGTTGGGGCTTCGACAAGTCTTACGAGACTCGTTGAGCTTAGATACACTTGAGGCTCTGGAGAAAGGAGAGGAGATATATATTGGAGTCCTTGCCGGAGGAGGCTATGAATTTGCAGTCGCAATTTTAGCAGTACTTGCTATAGGAGCCGCAGCAGTTCCATTATGTATGTTTTTATATTTGTCTCATTCCTCCACGATGTTTTTTAACAATCTATAGCTGTTGTTCTTCCTGTTCAGGAAGCAGCATATTTTGTTTCCAAGTCGAAACTAGTTGCCATTTTGACAGCCTCTACTGCCTCAACTCTTGGCCAATCGATTGCGCGATATGTCAACAAGGAGCACAATATGAGTGTTCAGAGTATTGAAGTTATGAGGAATCTTCCTCAGGACAGCATCTCAGCAGCAGAAATGCTCATTTCAGCAAATCTATACCTAGACGACAATGCCGCAGGTGCAGTTATTTTCACCTCTGGGACCACCGGTCCTCCTAAAGGGGCGGTTATGCGCCGTGCATTTGTGCACGACTCAGCCATGGCCGTTGCTGAACACTATGGTATCACATATAATGATGTGATACTACACGTGCTGCCAGTGCATCATGCTACCGGTCTTGGAATTACATTCTTTCCCTTTATTCTAGCAGGAGCGTGCATCGAATTCAAAAGCGGTAGTTTCGATCCTGGCTGGATGTGGGAACGATGGCGACAAGGGGGCCTCACGTTCTTTTCTGGGGTTCCAACAATTTACATGCGCATGATGCGGTTTTATGACCAGCACTTGGCCAAGCTTCCAGAGCAGAACCGGGCGCAATATGTGCATGGGGTGAATGAAATCCGTGCCATGTTGTGCGGGTCGAGTGCATTACCAAAGCCTGTGCAGGATTTTTGGACTCGCATTAGAAATGGAAAGATAATTCTAACAAGATACGGGGCGACTGAATTTGGCGCCGTGTTCAAGGTGCCTGTAGATGCTAAGGGTATCCCGGACGGCTCTGTAGGTACTGCGGTATCAGGCGTTGATGTGAAGCTCTCTGAGGGCAATGAGGGAGAGATATTAATCAGGTCGCCGTATATGTTTTCTAAGTACTTCCCCTGATTTATACAATTAACTATCTATCATACTAACGAACTTACAGATACCTCTTTGATGACGCTGCTACAGTTGCTGCCCACGATGCAGAAGGCTATTTCCGCACTGGCGACATTGGCAAGCGTCAAGGCTCTCACTACTGGATTATCGGGCGCGCATCGTTGGATATCATCAAATCCGGCGGTTACAAAATATCGGCCCTTGACATTGAGAGGGAAGTGTTAGGCCTCCCATATATATCCGAAGTTATGGTCGTAGGAGTTGCAGATGAGGAGTTTGGACAACGAGTTGGGGCAGTGATTACCTTAAGGGATGATCAGGATATTTACAGTTTTGGAGATAACATAGAGGGTAAGAAATTAAGCCTGGACGACTTGAGGAAGGATCTTAGAGGCCGGCTTGCGGGATATAAGCTGCCGACGCTTTTGAGAATAATAAAAGGGGATCTTCCAAAGGGACAAAGTGGGAAAGTTCTGAAAAAGAAATTGGGCCCAGAATTATTCCCTTGTCCAGGGTGGGAGACCCATGCAGAGGTACAGGTTTGGAGGAATCAGAAGGCGGCGATTATGGCAAGGCTCTAGAGTATTGAATATTGGTGAGCACAGAAGTGAAGGCATATAGACACCACGGCGTATGCGTAGATAGACGCGAGAATGAACGACTAAGCTTATGCATAACCTTTGTGCCCCGGATTGATTGCCCTGACTGAAGCCATCAACAGGCACTGGATTCCAGAACGAAGTATTGTTTTGATTCGGAGTCGAGTTGATGATTAAATCATGCTTATCTTCCTGAGCATCCACCCAGACGGAAAATAGCAGCTTTGGCAATCTGCGCCGGATCATCGTTGAACTGGTCCGGTATCGAAGGGTTCCATTGTTTGTATGGCGATCGTGGTGGCTGGTGGTTTGTTGTAGTGGGTATAAAATGTTGTGATCCCCTGAAGCTCTTGCAGCTTGTTGCAGCTCAGCCACACTTCAGTGTCACTCAGCCTTGTTGCGTTTTGACCACTACCTGCCCCGCCAAGCCCCGGATAAAAATATGGTGGGGTGGCTCGAAGGGGATGGAAGGTACGGTGGAAATGACGTTTAGAGGGGCGGTTAGTGGAATAACGATAACGATACTAAACAGTACTACAGTCAAAAGTCAAAACTGTTGAAATGTGTCTCTTTCTTACCTATTGTCCCGCTTGATGTGCTTCCAAACTGCCTATTACAGTAATTCAGCTACAAACACGGTAACTATTGACAGCACTAGGATTGCTATTTAGGATTTCACGGGATTTAGTGAGATTTCACTGGGTCTCATCAGCATCTCATTGGGATTTCACCACCAACGCCAAGTCTTGGGCTGAAGGCTGTGCATGTAAGATTGTGGCTCAACCAGACAATTAGACTGCTTACCCCCCTACCCCCCCCCAGCTGTGACGAGTCCCCAAGCTCCCTTTCCTCCTTCAGCCCCGCTATGCGGGATGTTGGACAAACATACAAATAAACCCCTCCTGCATCTATCAGCCACCTCCTCCCTTCCTCCCATTTCATCATCTCTCCATCACCATTGCATTCTGAGCATCAACCTCCATCGTCTCTGAACACCTCTCAACACACACGACCCAGAAATGGCATACCAACAACCCTACAGCGGTGGCGCCCCGCCACCAAACCAATACGGAGCTCCCCCTCCAGGACAACAGCCACCATACGGACAACAACCTCCTTACGGCCAACAACCCCCCTACGGGCAACAACCTCAATACGGCGCTCCTCCTCCCGGCGGACAGCCACCATACGGCCAGCAGCCACCTTACGGACAACAACCCCCCTACGGTCAAGCTCCCCCAGCGGGCCAACCCCCATACGGAGCTCCCCAACAGCCTCCCTACGGTCAGCAGCCGCCATACGGCCAGCAACCACCATATGGACAGCAGCCAGCCTACGGCGCTCCTCCCCAAGGCCAGGCGCCATATGGTCAACAACCCCCCTACGGACAGCAGCCCGCCTACGGCGCTCCTCCCCAAGGTCAACAACCTTACGGTGCACCAGCTGCACCCTACGGCGCTCCCGCAGCACCATACGGACAGCAACAGCAGAACTACCCCCCCGACCAGCCCACTCTGGGGTACAACCTCAACGCCCCAGCGATTCAATGGGACGGTTCCGCCGATGCGCGCGCCCTGCGTAAGGCTATGAAAGGATTCGGTACCGACGAGAAGACTCTCATCGAAGTCCTCGCCACCAAGGACCCGTTGCAAGTCGATGTCCTCCGCGCAGCTTACAAGCGCGAGCATAACCGCGACCTGATCTCGGACATCGAATCCGAGTGCCGCGGCAGCCTCGAAGAAGTCTTCGTAGCCCTCGCCAGCGGTCCACTGATCCAAGACTGCCGCGTCCTCCGCGATGGGATGAAAGGTCCCGGCACCGACGAGGAAGCTCTCAACGACGTATTACTCGGTCGCAGCAACGCAGACATCAAAGCCATCAAGTCCTTCTACAACAAGACCTACCGTCGCGATCTAGAAGCCGACCTCAAGTCCGAGCTGAGCATGAAAACCGAGCGACACTTTTTATTCGTCATCACCGGCACGAGGGCGGAGAGTAGTGCGCCGGTTGTGCCGCAGCAGGTGGATGCTGATGTATTGGAGATTTATAAGGCCACCGAGGGCAAGACGGGGACGGATGAGGTGTTGGTTTGTCAGATTTTGAGTAGCAGGAATGATGCGCAGATCGCGGCGATTGCGCAGGTTTATGAGCAGAAGTATCGTAGGACGTTGGAGGCGGTTATTAAGAGCGTGAGTGCCCCCTTCCCATTAACCTAACAAGATGGATGGATGAGATGGACATGTTGCTGACACACACACAGGAATTCTCAGGCCACATGGAACGCGCCCTCCTCCACCAACTGCGCACAGCCACCGATCGCGCCCTGCGCGACGCCCAGCTCCTCGAAGACAGCATGGCTGGCGTCGGCACGAAGGACAGACTCCTGCTTAATCGCTGCGTACGCGCGCACTGGGATAAGGCGCATTTGCAGAGGGTGAAGGTCGCGTATAGGGGCAAGTTTCATAGGGATCTCGCGACGGCGATTAAGAGTGAGACGAGTGGGGATTATGAGAAGGCGCTTTTGGGGGTTATTGGGGAGAGGTGAGGGGGTGTAGGTGTGTAAGGGGGTGTATTCAACTACGGATTGTAGGGAAGGGGGATGGATTGATGCAAGTTCATGCACTTTGCTTTGGCGGGATTTTTCGAAGGCTTGGACGAGGGGTAGGATGGATTGATCGGTTGATTGATGATAGTTTATGGAAATGTTATATGTATACGCCGCCCCTTTGCGGCTTTTAAATCGGTAATCTACACTTTATGTGCAGTATATTCAATATACCTTCTCCTTTACCCAAACACCTTATTCAGAGGTTGACGCAACGCCAGAACCAGCTACCCTCCTCCTCTCGTTCTCCTTCTCTGCCGCGCCCATATCCGCAAGTCCGTACCATGCGATGAACACCAGTCCCAGAAGCGCGGAGACGATGCTGAATGTCATTGCAACAATACCCTTTGGCGTGAATCTGAAATCGTGTTAGTCCCACCACTCACCAGGAATAGAGACGAAAAAAAACTTACCCATCAGGCAACCTCCCCGGCGGCTTATTCTCCCCACTCAAATCCAGGAAATCCTCCGTATTCCCCGCCGCATTCCCCTCCGTCTTCGTCCCCGCCGCCTTACACGCCGCCATATGATCATCAGGGATACTAATCGACTTCTGCAACTCCAACGGGGCCTCCACAATCGTCGCGATCAGGCCCGAATCAACATGCCACTCGATATGGCAATGGAACAGCCACACCCCCGGATTGTCGGCCTTGAATCGCAACACTATGTTCCCATTAGGTCGTACCATCATGGTGTCACGACGCATGGGGGTGGCGGGAAAATCAGTGTCGCGCGCGGGGTCGTAGTAACCTGCGTCTTCGTCGCTGCGCCAGATGGCTTGGAAGGCGTGGCCGTGGAGGTGGAAGGGGTGCTTGCCGGCGTCGTTGTTGTTGATGACTATGTCGACGATGTGGTTGTGGGAGAGGACGAAGGAGTTGGTGAATTCGCCGTAGACGACGGGGTTGGTGGCGCTGGTGTTGGTGGTGAGGGCGGTGTAGAGGGTTGGTACTTTGGGGGGGGCGTAGCTGATGTCGTTGAAGAAGGCGCTGGGAGGGTTAGAGAGGGAAGGAGAAAGGAGGCTTGAAGGGGAGTTACTAGTTTGCTCCATCGTTGAGGTTGTCCATCATGACTTCGAGGGTGATGGTTTGGTCTGCTTTCCCTAGGAGGGGTTCCTTGTCATGTGGCACAAGGTCGAAATCATCAATGTCTGTGAACTCATCGATGAGCTTTGGATCTGGGAGATCCTTGTTCTCGTCGTAGACAAGCCATCCTGTAACATTGTAGTTTAGGGTTTCAGGGAAAGTGTCGAACAGATCCTTGGTCTGTTAGTATGTAAATAACCAGAGCAAGGAGGGCTATATACCGTATCCATACTGCCAACGAAGGCATAGTTGGCCTTGGTATCATTCTTGGCCGTTATTAAAAAGCTGTATCTCTGAGCAGCAGTTAAATATATCATATCGGCCTCGAATGGGTCAGTGTAGATGCCATCCACCTCGACAATTTTCATCTTGTGGCCTTCAAACCAGACTCGCTGTCCTGCAAAGGCACCAATGTTGACCATGCGGAAGAGGTAAGTCTTTCCGGCCTCAATTTTGACCTCCAGGTTTTGCGTGTCATTAAACAGAGCCGAGTCAGGTACTGGTTCAGCACCCGTGGGGTTCGCCTTGTTCAAGAACTTGGGGATGAGATCCGTCATCTGGTCATGGTACCAGTCCGAGACTGAGAGGACAAATTCCTCGTCATACATGTCCTTGAAAGGAGACTTGGGGTCAGAGATAATGAGAGGAGCACGAATTCCGTCAGGGTATTGCCCACGGAAGTGAGAGTGGTACCAATAGGTACCCGGTTGGTCAATCTGCGCCATAATAAGTAACGGGGAACATGATAATTCGAGGTGTCATACTGTAAAGTTGTATTTGAAGGTACTCCCAGGCACAATTCCGCACTGAGTGACACCAATGGCACCGTCCATCTCCGTGGTCCCGTTCATAAACAGGCCATGAAAATGGAGGGAGGTGGTCGCATTCCCCAAGCCATTCTCGACGTTCACGATGATGGTGTCGCCAACGTCTGCCTCGATGATCGGAAGCGGCCACGCATTGTTGATTCCGATTGTTGTGCGCTCAAACTGGCCGTCCGGGTTTGCTCTTACCCAGGTGACGTTGAAGTCGTAGGTGACGACTTTGGCGTCGGCGAGGAGAGAGAATAGGGCAAGGGAGAGAGAGAGTATGGAGAAGAGGGGGTGTGAGAGAGCCATTGTGAAGTGGTTTCGACAATGACCAGGTACTCTCACGACGGCATGGATGATAGAGGGAAGATACGAGCAGAGGGGGGAGAGAGAGGGAGGCTTCTCAAGTAGAGTATAGAAAGGATAGTCGGGTAGGAGGAGGTGAGATATCGAGAGAATGAGAGAGAGCGTTGGGGAGTAAAAAATCTGATCTGATAAGCAGGGGAGGGGCGGGTGTGAGGGGTGCGTATGACTGGGGGCAGGGATAAACGTAAAAGAATGGACTGGGTAGGAGTAACAATGAAGAATGAAGGTTATCAGATGGCGCAGAAATCAGATGGCAAGTGTTTAGTGGGAGATGTGTGGGATGGGGGCACGTGGATCTGCCTCGTATACTCGTATAGGAATGGTAGAATCGTCTGCAGTGTCACCTCGGGAGTTTGCGAGGGAGGTGACGAGGGGGAGGACGGGCTCGGTTGACTGCGGTACCGCTCTACAGTCTTGCACCAGAGATTCCAATGATTCTAGTCAGTTATAGTGAGCGATTAACTGGCAAATACCGTTTGTTTCGTGTCAATGAAAGGTAGAGGGCGGGGCGGGGGTGGAGCTGCAGAATCAATAGAACCAACCGAAGCCGCCAAACCAGCCAAACCAGTCAAATCCATTTTCAACCGAAGGGGCTTGACGGGGCTTGGACACGGCTTAGATTGGGCTTGGCCATGCTTGCTTGTGCTTTTCTCGTGCTTGTCACCATGTTGTAAGCTTTTTCGGCAGGAGAGACCATCAAGAGTGGGGTGGAAATGGATTAAAATGAGTCTAAGTGGATCTAAGTGGATCTAATCAGCTTATCAGATTCTGCCAAAGCAGGCACACCCAGCCGGTGAGGAATTAATTATCCAATCAACGACAACTAACTGTGGATCCCCACTAGAACCCCCTACCACCCCCCAAGCAAATTGACGGATCTGATAAGACGATCACTCTTCAACCACTCCAGACACACACAAACACACACAAACACACACAAACTTCACTTTATCCCCCCCTCAAGGGACTTTCAACCCAACAA
Source organism: Pseudogymnoascus sp. VKM F-4516 (FW-969) (assembly GCA_000750815.1). Lineage (NCBI taxonomy): Eukaryota > Fungi > Ascomycota > Leotiomycetes > Thelebolales > Thelebolaceae > Pseudogymnoascus > Pseudogymnoascus sp. VKM F-4516 (FW-969). The sequence continues at coordinate 93,082 of JPJZ01001210.1, read as the reverse complement.
ATCCCCAATGACCCCCCCTACAACCCTCCAAGTCCCTTAATTCTCCCTCCCCAACGAGTCGGAGCCCATCCCGGAACTCGGCATACCAATTCCGGCTCTTTCCTCTTTTCTCTTTCCTGCACACACACCACTCGTTCTTTCCCATTTTAGCCTTTTTCAGCCTTTTCACTCTTCCTGCAGTTCTTACGTAGTTAATCCAGTTAATCCAGTTAAATCTCCATTTCTATTCCTATTCGGCCACCCGGCATATGTCAAACGCCGTACATTTACTAATCACACGATCACCCTCCTCCTTCCTGTCGATCTGCCGATTGGATTTCTACCCATCCCATCCCTCGGCTTTTGCACAGAGTTATCTGATCCGCTCCCCAACCCAACCCCACTACACCCCCCCCCTCCCTCTTCAACTTATCAGATCATGTAAGAGTTGTGTCAGACCCCCGGAGAGATACCCTAGTACTATTTTGACACCCTGCTCTTCTTCCACCTCACCTCTCCCTCTCGCTTCCTTTTTTCTCTTCTACACCCCCACCACCGCCCTTCCCATAAACCTCCTCCCTCCCGCCCTCTCCCTGAAGACGACACCGCACCAATCCCTCGACTCCTCCCCTCCCTTCTCTCTCAGTCTGCTTCAAAGGCCTCACACCCTCGAGGCACCGCAGCCATGGCACCCAATGTCTTCGCCGTCCCCGTCTTCTTCATCGTCTTCCGCGAGACCATCGAGACCGCAATCATCATCTCCGTCCTCCTCGCCTTCCTCAAACAAACCCTCGACGGCCCCAACAGCGACGTCGCCATCTACAAGAAACTCGTCAGACAGGTAAATAAATCACAGCCCTTCCCTCTCCACCAGCACCACCCTCCAAATCACCCCCACTAACCCCCCTCCCAGGTCTGGCTCGGCTCCATAATCGGCCTAGTCCTCTGCCTCATCATCGGCGGCGGTCTCATCGGCGCCTTCTACGGCCTAAGCCGCGACGCTTGGTCCTCCACCGAATACTACTGGGAAGGCTCCTTCGGCCTCGTCGCCGCCATCATCATCACCGCGCTCGGCGCAGCACTCCTGCGCGTCTCCAAACTCCAGGATAAATGGCGCGTCAAGCTGGCCAAGGCGCTCAATGATAAGCCTGCTACGCATGAGGGGAGGCGGAATAGGTTTCAGAGGTGGTGCGAGAAGTATGCTATGTTTTTGGTGCCGTTTGTGACGGTGTTGAGGGAGGGGATTGAGGCGATTGTTTTTATTGCGGGGGTGAGCTTTAGTAGTCCCGCGGCGAGTGTGCCGTTGCCGGTTGTGATGGGGTTGTTGGCTGGGGCGGCGGTGGGGTATATTATCTACAAGTAAGTTCGGCATACTCCTTTTGTCTCGCGACGGGAAAGGGGATATCAACTAACACAACACAGGGGTGGCGCGACAGCACGCTTACAGTACTTCCTCATCATCTCAACATGCTTCCTCTACCTTGTCGCCGCGGGTCTCTTCTCCCGCGCCGTCTGGTTCTTTGAGGCGCAGAAGTGGAATAACGCCATTGGCGGCGACGCGGCCGAGACAGGCGCTGGGCCGGGTTCGTATGATATCGATAAGTCGGTGTGGCACGTCAATGTGAGTTTCCCTTCCCCCTTCCATCTGGTTCAATCCGGGAAATACGTGTTTTGAGTAAATACTGACGACTCCCAGTTCGGCAACCCAGAACTCAACGGCGGCGGCGGCTGGGGAATCTTCAACGCCGTCTTCGGATGGCAGAACTCGGCCACCTACGGCAGCGTCATCAGCTACAACGTGTACTGGATCTTCGTCATGGCCATGTTTGCGTGTATGCGGTTCCAGGAGGTTAGGGGGAGGTGGCCGTGGCAGGGGAAGGGGAAGAAGGTGGTGGATGATGGGGATGTGGAGAGGAGTGCCAGGGAGAGCGAGGGCGAACTGAGTGGAGGGGATGAGAAGAGGGTGGGGGTTGTGGAGGGGAAGGGTGTGAGGACGGTGGAGTAGAGTGGTGCTGGGGCTTGTGACGGTTTATGATGGGTTGGGTCTATGGAAAAATCTTGGGAAGTGGGTGTGAGGCGCATAATGATTAAAAGATAGCGAATAGACGTAAATAGAAGCCTTTATATTTACCTTCCACGCCCCTTCCCCGCTGGCTCTCCCGCGTGTATCTCCCTATAAAAACTATCCCGCGCGCCAATCACTCAACAAATATACTATGCAAGAATCCCATACCCATAAGAAGCAATGGAGTCTGCGGCGCCCTTTCGACATCGATATATATTCGACCTCTCTCTTACAGACTGCGTGCCACATACCGACCAGCAAGCTATGCGCCACCTCACCAGGGGTGATGACGGTGAGAAGTATATAGTAACAACGAGAACCCCCCGACAGCAGCAGAATCCACCCCCCACATCCCCAACTCACCGAGATACCCATACCATCGCCACATCATGAACGTATAAGTCCCGTCGATAATCAATCGGTAACTTGGACGTGTACGTTATGGTGGCCTCACTGGCGTCTGGAGGATTGGTGGTGGTGGTTCACTTTTAAACTCCTTTTTTAGGGGGGATGGGGATGGGGCGATGGGCGGGGACGGGTGGTGGGATGTATCATACTCTGTACCATATCACGGACAATAAATCCATTCAAACAGTTCATAGTCACTCAACGAGTCGTACTATAACAGTAAGCCCACATCGTTGAAATCACTCAGGTCTTGAATGAAACTGACGAGCACACTGAAGACATACCCGGCGAAGCGACTTAAACTTGCTCTGCAGGAGGAAGGTCCAGCCAAAATTCTGTCCACCATTATCTCCAACCAGTTCTCTTTTTCAGCGACAGTGACAGATCTACAATAGCATGAGGGGGTGGTGGCGAGAATCACGGTGGTGAGAAGTAACTCGCGACGGCAAGAACTTGACGGCGCTTATGAGACTTTTGCGCCGTTGGCTATGGTTCTGTAACTGCGTGTACTTGTCTTCCTTGGTGGCCGCACCCTCGATCTTGACCATGGTCTGTGCAATAGATGCAGTGATTCTGGTCTTCTCGGAAACGAAAAGCGCGATTCTATGACTTGCTTGCGTCCGGAAGATAGGTGGTTCTTCTTCACTTTTAAATCATTTTTTTATGAGGGGCATTCAGTCGGCAGTTGTTGGTTGAGATGGTGGTATTTGGGGGACTTGTAGAAGGGGGTTTTGGAGGGTTTTAGGGGGTTGGGATGAGGTGGAAAGGGGTGGAGAGGTGGGATGGTGGGGGGGGATATCATATCACAGACAATAAATCTCCTGGGACAGCTCATCGACGCATGATCAATCGCAACATAAAAGCCCCTATCACAGAACGCATTTCAGAAACTCATCAAGTCATCCACGATAACCTCTGATGATGACTTCCATAGTCACTTTCTCCATACAGGGAACGAAAAATTCAGCAAATCCGAACTGAGGTATATGCAAGTCTCGGTTATCATGTTTCTGTTACTATTTGGTTTTTTTGTGTGGTGCCAGGATGAGTGTTGTGCCTTCGTATATACCTAAAAGCGGTATAAAAAGAGCAAAAAAATAACAAAAACATACAACAGGGGGTATTCGCTGGTGGTCATACCCACCCAACTACTAGTCCACCGATCTCAAGCTTGTGTATGGCAGAGCGGACGGGATGCCCAATTCTCTGATGTCTGTGATCGCTCTCGTGCCAAGACCACCACCTAGACCGTCCCTGTTGTCAGCCTTCCGCTTCCCTATTCCCGCTCGCTCCCGCTCGCTGCTTTTACCTGCGTTGCCTCAAGGCAGATCCAACTTTGCCTACGACAGTCACCAAAGCCACCTAAGAGCACTTCACTTCATTTCTCCTCCTTTATAACAATAGCGTTCTTCAGTGACAGCCAATAAGTTTATATCGAGGATACGGCTCGGAGGGATCAACGTTGTTCGTGGCTTGCCACGACACCGCCTTAAGGCAGACATTATCCATGCTAAATTACGAACTTGTTAACTGTTCTCTACGGTACGTCCGTTATAACGTAGCCGTGGCTGCAGCCTTGGCAATATGCGGGACTCCACGGAGTTTGAAAGCACCATATAAGCGACTCGAGAGGGTTACTATAGATATACTACCCTTTTGGATTGAACTGTAGATGTAATTCATTCTTAAGGGGCTATTCGTTTTTCTGCTACATTACGTGAATATAGACGTTAGACAAGTGGGATAAAACCGAACTTTAAGCGCCTTACTGTATGGCCCACTCCCTCCGAACCAGCACGAGGCTCCCAAATCTTACGTAAAAAGTCGATTTCCCGGTGTGCGAAACTCTATCTCGATACCCATTTCCAGTTAGGATGCCTGAGGGTCATCACTGAGTCATCTAGCACTGTCTGCATGGCATGTATTGACGAAGAGGTCGCTCAGGGAGTGAAGATCCTATAAGAACTCGTGGCTACCCCAGTGGAAATTTGTATATAACTCAATCGACTGTTCTTCAATCACCCCCTTTCCATTGCAGTTTTTAATCTTTTTCCATTTTGCTAAGTACCTAGGAATGCCCAGAAGCCGCCAGCCGCGCTACTTCTCGTGCAGCGACATCACGACCTACTGATTTTCTTGCGAGTTCTCCAAATGACGCCGCATTCCTCGTCACTAATGAGGCGGCGGGGCTGTCTTTGAGCAGAGACAGAACGGCCTGCTGAATACATTCAGTCGTCCAGTGTGGACTAGTTGCACGACAACCCCAGACACCTATTTTCAGGTTCTCGACCAGCTGTGCAAAATCATATAGGTCTGCCCATTGTGGTAGGATGATTTGTGGGACACCGCCCCTAAATACTGTTAGTAAAGTTCTTTAAAAAGAAGACGCGAAAATTCCATACTTACTCGATTGAGTCATGATAGGAGCCTGCGCCTCCATGGTGGACGAAAGCCACTATATTCCCGTCTTGTAGGAGAGTAGGCGGTTCTACATCTAGCCATTTCTCGATCCTTAGGCGGCCAGCTGATTCTCGAATTGCAGCCTTCATAAATTGGTCGTCAAATGGTTCGAGCTTATCCATCTTCCATAATACTTGCACCTCCGTCTCCTCCAAAACATTTTGCATGGCCTCTAGCATTACCCTCGCCTGGTGCTCAACATACTTGAAACCACTCCCCAAGCTGATTAACACTGTCGGCTTCTTTATCCAGTCCAGCAACTCCCTCGCCGCGGAAGTCCTCTCCTCTAATCCTGCCAGATTGATTGGTCCCGTTAATGTGACATTCCTGGGTATGATCACCAATGGCAAATGTGCACCAGGCAATGTCTGCGTCAGCCATGGGACGTCCGGTCTATACAGGCCCATGAAGTCAATCGGCTTCTTAATTCCTTTTTTTCCCAGAAATTTTCTCTTCGCAGCAACACTCGGAAGATGGAGCATTCCTCGGATTATCTTGAAATTGATATAGATGTTGGCTGGAATGAGACTCCACGGCACCGGGTACGGAAACCCCGAGCCTAGAGCGGGATACTTCCAGAACAAGGTCCACGCGGGTTGCTTGGCAGGCAGCAAATCCGACAAGATGTTAGGCGTGATGAGGGCGTGTAGGCGTCTCCTATCCCGCGCTGCATCAACCGCAGGGCCGAAAAAGGTATCGATGATGATAACAGCAGGATCAATTTCATCAATCAGGCGATCACAGGACTCGTAGAGAATCCAGTACTCCTCTGCCGACCACGGCGCAATATAGGTCCCCATATACTTTGCGAAGTGGTCCCCTGCGCTCAAACCGGGTCGGTGTGTCGTAAAGGTCTGGTTGCCCAGAAACTTCTCAACAGTGTCGACATATCCAAGACCGGTAAGAGGGTAAAAGGCGACGTCCTTGGCCGTTGATCCTCGCTTGGCTGCAAGGCTTGAAATCTGTTGTACTCTCTTCTCAACCTTGGGGAATGATGCATAGTGGATTTCAATTTGCGGATGCTTCTCTAGAAGAGAGTATACAGCTGAAATATGCACATTATAAAAGCCTGGATGTTCATTTGTTACGAAAAGAACGGTGTTGTTTTTGCCCTGGATAAGGACACGGTCATCTTCGGTTCTAAACCAAGATAATAGAAACGCGCAGACGCTAATAAGTAAGGCGATCACAGTAGCTTGTCGTAACATGGTGTAAGTCCCATTTGAACGAGTAGGTTAGTGAAGGAGATAATTCCTACATGAGACTAAAGGATTCGAAGTATTTATCTGAAGTTCAGAGATATGTAAGCGCTAGTGTCAAGACAATTAAACTACCACAAACCAGTCTCAACCCCTGCTGATAGCAAGTACTAGAGATATTCACTCTTCAGGCTAATATTTACCGCCCACGCATAAACCCTAACCTAGTACTAAAGTATAAGGTTATACTTTACTTTAGAGAAGGGAATCTAAAGTAAGGGTTTAAGGGGAGGTTAAGTTACTTAGGTTTCTACAGGTCTATTTACTAGTCTACATATAAACTTATATTAAACATGGTTTAATCGTGGGAACCACACTGCTCGCTTCGCTCACAGTGGGTGTCAGAAAGATGCGTCTACGACGCACGGTTGCTCATCGCTGCTTGATAATATACAGAACCTCAACCATAACTCATTGTAGAACTTGTTAATATAACCATTTCAATGAGTACTTTATATAAAGCTTGCGAATAGCTTATTGCCAACCCCTTAGAATCTGTAGCTGCTATAAGTTGGATTTTTAGTGTTTCAAGAACATCACTCTAGTCATGTTGCTTCGCCTTCAACCCGTTCAGCCCGCTCACCCCCCGGCTCACCCAGCTCACCCTCGCTCACCCCTCGCCTCACCCTTCAGGCGACAAGGGGCCGCAATTCCACGGTATGCCTATTGGCACGATTGAGACCATTAGCCAGAGGATACGCAAGCTTGCGTCGATTTCCCAAATCTGCCTAGGGCTTCTCGAAAGGTCGCGTCCTGTGAGTCTTCTAATACGACAGCGGCTTCGTTGAAAGATGGTTTGCGAGCTTCGGTGCTTTTACCTGCACTGCCCTCTTCTCGTTTAGAAACCTCCCCGAGGGCTAGAGGTCACGTAACCTCTGGCCTCGCAACTAACAATACGCGCGGAAACAGTTGACAGGGGGATACCAAGCTGAGTCGATAGATAGCACGACAGTATTTAAGGAACCAGTCACCTAAGTTCCCTATTCATTAGGTTTACTGCAATCATACAACAACCTACAATGTGCTTCGAAATCCTGAACAGGTAATTGAGATTCTACTCTCCTAACAAAATTCGTTGGCCTATCTTGGCAACACGTGCCTTATATCATGGTATTAGATACTAAAGGCTGAGGAAGTTGCACAACGCAAGAGGCCAAACTGGTTCACGAGTAAGAAAATCAACATTTGCTTACTGTTACGGCCAAAACATGCAACCCATATGCCGCAGAATCTAGTACTATAGTAAAACGCAGTGCATTATTTATTACGGTATATATTATTGCCTTATTAAAACTACTCCTAAAGTTCAATGTTCAAAGCATACTTTTATGTTATCACCTAATATATGGTTAACCGTGGAGAGCCCTCACAAGGCGGCGCTGAGAATTTCGTCTGCGCAAAGACCTTCTGCATATAATCTTCCTTCTTCTCGAACTTGTAATACACTTTGTCTAGATCCTCAACGCGGACACGGTGCGTCACCATCCTAAGCGGGTCAATCTGGCCGTCCTGGATTCTCTTTAGCAGGTCCTCCCAGTAGTACTGTACTGGCGCTTGGCCATTGCCGATGAGACGGATACCGCGCTCCATTATCGAGCCTAGAAAGGATGTCAGTTAGTGTTCGATTTGATTTTGGAGCCGGCTAACCGATATTGAAGTTGTTTGTGTGGCCAACATAGACACCGGTAATTCCGACGCGACCAAAACTTTTCACCGACTCAATCATCTCGTTCAAGATCTCGCTAGTATCTGTTTCAAGGCCGACAGCTATTTCAGCAGTATGAAGCCATCCCTTCGGATACTCGCCAGCCACACATTCAAGTGCAATATCTGGGCCATAGCCATCAACCATCTCCTTCAGCTTGGTTACGACGGGGTTGGTGCCCTTCAGCTCCGAGTAGTTCACAAGCTCAACCTTTGGATACTTCTCCTTAACGAAGTCGAGTCGCCAGTTGTGATCGATCATGATGACTCTGCTGGCTCCGTTTATGAACGAGAACTCCGCACACATTTGCCCAACAGGCCCTGCTCCCCAGATTGCAACGACATCACCTTTTTTAACGCCAGTGTCCACGACACAGTTCCAGCTCGTGCACACAACATCTGAAAGGTAAAGACCTTTCTCGTCAGGGACGTCATCTGGAAGCTTGAGAAGGTTTACATCGCTAAGCGGCACACGTACATATTCTGCCTGACCGCCAGCGAAGCCGCCAGTGAAATGTGAATACCCGAACATGCCGGCTGTCCTGCCACCATACATCGCATTCATGCTTTTGTTCGCATTGGTCCTTGCACACTGCGATGAGAGCTTCTTTTTGCAATACAAGCATTCTCCGCACGCGATCTGGAAGCTCGCCACTACTCTGTCACCTTTCTTGAAATTCTTGACTGCTGTGCCCATCTCATCGATGATACCACAAAACTCATGACCGAGAATGTCACCCTTGTGCATTTCTGCGATCGAGCCGTGCAAAAGATGGAGGTCACTGCCACACACCGTGCTGCCGGTGACCTTAAGAATTACATCGCGGTCTTCAATGAGTTTTGGCTTTGGGCAGTCAACTATCCGTGTTAGTGAAGGAATGCCTGGCAATAACACCAGCTGGCTTACTGATTTGCACTTTGTTCTTTCCCATCCAAGCTAGCGCCTTCATCCTAATGTTTGGATCACCATACTTATCTGGATCGAGCGCAGGGTCTGAGATGTCCTGAGCAGTAATAGTGTTGTTGTCGTAGCCAATGTCTTGCTCGACCTTGTTCGCCATCTGTGACGTTGCCATTTTGAAGACTATTTTGCTGAGCAATCTTAAAATCGATTAGACAAGAAGGAAGACTGTAACTTGGGAAAGAATAAAGTGAATCCATTCATATATTAATAGTTTCTCTGCTGCCGCCGTGACGTCCACGCATCTACCGAACGTACCGTCATCATTCTTTCTTCATTGCTAACCGACCTCATATTAGGATCTGTGGTAGGGACTATTGTTTGTGTTATCCACTCCCTGTCAATCCCCAAGATCGTTACCAGAGATCGTGATTAGTGATGGCTTTAGAGATTATACGAATGCTATCACAGAGAAAAGACACTCAAGGGTGGGATGTCGGGGGGCGTTCAATCAGCAGCTAGCAATGTGCGAAGCTGATTATGTCAGCATAGATAGATAGCTAAGCGGGTTGCTTTATGCCGCATATTACGGGACATAGTTTACAGAATACATCACTATAAGCCCAAACAAATAATCGCCCCCGCCGCAGATCGTGACAGCAATAAGATTAGATGGGTATGGATCTTAACTTGATGAAGAAGCAAGCTATTTTTCTGTGTATTATTCATTACATAACGCCGCATTGCCGCTTCACTCATGCAATACGGCTAGCCTAGCCGTATTGCATGAGTCAAGCGGAGTCTGAGCTACCCGGGCTAGCTCAGACTCAGCTACCAGCGAATTCGCCCTCGACAACAAGATGATGTGAAAGCTGTGGGATCTTCCGCATCGACATCGACCTGCTATTCCACGATCTCTGATCTTGGAGATTGATCGGTACTGGCTTTGGAGTCTATACAGCAGCTAGCATTACAGACGGATATTGGGTCGTCCATGATGAAGAAGCGAGCTATCTTTCTGAGTAATGATTCATTACATGACGCCGTATTACCAAAGTAGACTGTTCGACTTATGTGATCCATTGGAAACATTACGGGCCTCCGTCACTGTATTCCAGAGCTCTAGCCGCGTAGGACGTTAGGTAGTACTGTATAAATTTACCACAGGACCCCCGAACCTAGCCAGCTGACGAATTCCATGTGTTCCTGTGAACTATAAATTCTTCGTCTGATATACACGTTTTGTTCTAAAGAGATTCAATTCTTCCGATTAAAAACCCTACCTTCCCTAATACAATGGCAAAGGTCAACTCTCAGGCAGTGCAAGATATACCACACCTAACCCTGTATGGCGCGCAGCTCGCATCTGCTGCCGCTATCGCAAAGGCACAGGAGATACAAGTCCCCGAAGATATTGCTATCGTGGATGCTTCGCAGCAACTCCTCCACTTCCAGCGCATGCCGAAAGCAAAATACGCTAGCATCGACATTGCCATCAACAAGGCCTTTACCGCTGCTGGATTTGGACTCCCGACGCATGCGTATAAGGAGAACGTCTCGCCTGGGGGACCTTTGTTTGGTATAAATAATAGTAATGGAGGAAGGTTCATGACCATCGGGGGCGGACTACCAATTGAAATAGATGGGCGAGTTATTGGAGCTATTGGATGTAGTACTGGCACACCCGATGAGGATCGGCAGGTGGCACAGGCTGGGGTGGATGCGGTACTAGCACACGTGAAGAAGGAAAATGGATCGTAGGCATTAAGGTTATGATTAGTGTAGTTAAGATATTCACAATCAACGTCTTTATGGAACTTGGATATCACACCGTACGTGCCTATCTATATCACAGGGTTTATTCTCGTTTGGTGGCATGGCCTTTGCCTTCGTAGCTATATCGCAGGCATAATTCGATCGTCTGACAAAAGCAACTGCTCGTTGCACGCTAAAGCTTTGATACTGTGTAGTCATTGGTCCTTGAACGATGGATGCCCCACGGCATGCCTTCGTTATGATTTAAAATGTGTTGTTAGAAAATAAAGAAGCGACTAATAGAGTAATAAAACTACATTCAGGCAAATAAGCGCAGTGTGCAAAGCTGATTATGTCAGCATTGATAGATAGCGGAGGGGCTTGCTTTATGGCTAGACATCAGGAGACGTAGTTTACAGAATACATCACTATCTGCCCAAACAAATAATAGTACGGATCGTGATAGCAGGCCTGACGGGAAAATTATCCCATGATGTCTACGTCGGTTGGTGTGCAATGCTGCTTATGCCGGTAATTACGAGGAACGGTTGTATAGACGATGACACAAAGGACGGCCCCAGGGAAGTTGTCAAGGCTCTGTGTCTGCTTCATTGAGAGTTTACGTTAGCCATATATCAGCCTCTGCCCTAGACTTTCACAATAGTACTGCCTTGAATATTTAAAGAAACGACAACGAAACTGAAAAATGTGGTGGTAAAAGCACCCCTGCACACCACCACAGTAATTTTTGTTTTAGCCCACAGCGCTATGAGTAGTTTACCCTTTCCTGATTTCCTTTTTTGTGAACTTGAAAAAGCAGCAACATTGCGGCGCTCGGTTGACAGTCTGGATGTCGACATAGGTATGGGTCGAAGACGGGCTACCGCACACGCGATTCACTATCTGGGAATCAAGTTACCATGAACAGAAATTACAAAGTCGTCTCATTCAACGATCATCTCCGGCAGAGATGCCCAATTCTCTTTAGTCTATGGTCGTATGTGACAGATACTGGCATGCGAGGGTATATATAGTAAGATTTTGACGTGGTTTGTATGTACCACGGCACAAACGGTATATATCGTTACGCGTCGCTCGGTGGCACTTAAGTTTTCCATTAACAATAGAGGGTAGATCTATAATGTTTATATGTGATATTAATAGCTGTGGAATTTAGGTATTAGTCGTTGAAGGTATGCTAGCCTGACTTGAACTTGTTGTATTGGGGAGGGAGGAACGGTGTCTGGGGTAGTTGGTGATGGTTTCATGGGCGGTTAGATGTGGATGGGGAGTGCTAGAACTGATTATTTACTTACTATACCTTCTTCTTCGGTATAAACAGGCATAATAATGAGATTGTCCCAGTACATATCATATAACCCCTATAAACCATTGCAGACAATAACCACCCATCTCTTGTAGTTTAACCCGAGCAACGACGCCACAGATCACAGTCCAAAGGAGCCCCGGCCGAGGCTCTAACTACCATATCGCCTCCCTAAACATAAGAAACTATAATTGGCACGAAAAGTGTCCAACACGAGAAAGTGTCCAGCAACATACCTGGCCTCACCCGCCCCTCTTCATTCTGAAAGCGATGCGGGCCAGCCTTTTGCGGCGGCGGTGAGAAGCTGCGACAGCGAGAGTGAAAGGGTACGAGAATCAGGCACGGTGAGAAGTAGACCGCAACGACACCAAGTAGTTCAGTAATTGCAATGGCAGCGGGACAGCATGACGTGGCTAGGAGGTCGTGCTCATCCTCTACGCGTCCGTCTTTGCATTCTGAGCTCGCATCAGCTTTTCGAATAAGTCGATTATCTGTGCAGATTCCCGGGATAGGAGACCCGATGTATCCTTAATATACGTTTAGAGGAGTATATGGAGAGACTTGCAGCTAGTTATTTGTCTTCTACTCTTGTAACTTTAATATAAACAGATATAGCTATGAGATAGTCCTAACACACATCACGATTCCCTCCTGTATAACGGACAATAACCCCCCCAAACATCTCATCTCCACACACTCAATTACAACCCAAGTATCCACATTGTAGCGCAGTCTCCGACCCCAGCTCCATCATAAAACACATTTATATCATTCCAACAACAGAAACATACCAGTCAAGTATTCCATGAATAGTCGGTCCAATAAGTGGACTGACACGGTGCAAAGGAGCCCCGCTAGTCAGGGGTCCAACCTGTCTTGGTCGGTAGCGGGTGATTTGACTAGCCTGCTGTGACGATTGTGAGAAGCTACGATTGGATTGGTAGACGGCGACGAGAATACGCTGTGGTGAGAAGTAGGCGGTGACAACGAGATGTTGGTAACAGCAGCGGAACGGTATGGCTGGGTTCTCTGCTCGTATCAAGGCGTATTGTTCCTAACTCTGCAGGGCCGGGATGCATTCACGTCTGACATAACTCAAGTATATCTCTGTCTTCACGTGCTTGTGATCTTGCCGGGCCTTGTATACACAGAGGGGAATTCGATTTTATAAGCAATTCGCCCAGGCTCCTTTGTCTACCTGAAATGTGGTAGTTGAGTTAGTGGGTGAAACTGGGGTTTTTTGGTCATCTGGTGGGGGCGAGGCGGTGCAGATGGGTTGTTGGATCGCGTTTACGGGGTTGGCGATGGCTTACTAAACGTTTGGTGTGTTTTTGAGTAGCCAGTCTTGTAGCTGGGTATTTACCTTTCATCCCTTCTTCCCTTCTTCCCTTTTAGACAAGCAGATATGGCTGTGAGATAGCTTCTTCAAACTCAGCCATTACAGTTGTCACGAAAAAGTGTCCAACAGAATGATATATCTGGCTGCACTCCCCTTCATTATGCGAGCAATATACCTATGGCACCGCTTACCACGCGTGGTATCAACAGACTTCTCCCGTCTTGGAGCTGGAGGTTCCGCGAGTAGGAAGAGGCGGGAGGTCCAGACAGCGTTCTGCAGCAGCGGTGGGAATCAGCGACAGCAGGGGGAAACGGTGACGAGAATTGGGCAAGATGAGAGGTAGACAGCGACAGGCTCATATACCTCAGTATCTATATACGATACTACTATCAATCTCGTCGTCGTCATCGTCATCCTGATTTCCGCGTGCTGGTCTGCTACGGATAGGATCCAAGGAGTTGCACAGTAGGTATCGTCACGCGTCAGATACTCGGACTGCAGTATTGTACTTGAGTAGAACAGTTGGGAGAGGTTTATTGTATAGAGACTCGTGAATTCCGTATCAGCGTGTCTGGGTTCTATGTGCATACCAGACAGGGTATTAAATAAGGGGACACGAAGGGTGGAGGGTGGATTGCTTCTCGGGATGAATGACAGATGCTCGCATGCTGGATCGAGTGAGCCTATATTGGCCCCAGTAGCTGATGCTGTGAGCTTGGTGGCGGTAGGCAGAGGTTGATTTTGATATTGTGATTATGGTCGCTCGGTGCAACTACTATGGGCTTGATCTTGGGTTTACTATCATCTCCTAGTCTCGTCGGCAAGATGGAAATGGTTATTGTCTCGCTGCAATAATTCTATGGAGGGTTTGATGCGCGCACAAAGATATATTCAACTAATTTTGCTACTTGTCCGATTGCCCTACTCTATATTTATCAATCAGGAGGTGATGCGGGATAGCTCGAAATCACGCATCACATAGCCCCTATAAATACTCACAATCCCCCTTTCCGCTGCCCTTCTTTGAGCAGCACGCAAAAACATACAAAGTTCTTTTCATACGGGTTGCGTTGGTGGTGCGGGGCCCTGTGTCTCCAGTTCTATACACAGCACCTTGATAGCAGAAACTGCCAGTGATTATAGCCCATGATCCGAGCGGTGGTGAAGGGGTTTCAATCACGGTGAGAATCCGCAGCAGCGGCAGCGGTGGGAGAGAAACAGTGACAGGAAGGAGGTGGTAGCGGCATGTGCCAGTGGTGACAAAAAAGCGACCGGTCGATGCCACGTCTTGGATTTGATTACCACCAGCAAAAATGGAAAGTATAATTTTACGGCGAGGTCCAGCAGCCCACTGTTCGCTGCTCCATATGTTCCATTGTTGTAGAAGGACAACAAGAAGATACCGACCTATAGAAATGCCACTTATACTGTAGCAGAACTCTGCGCGAGAAGTAAAAGAAAATTTTCATGCAACTGTGAACTATTCGGCTGGGGCCGTTATTTGAGGCGGGCATGGAGGACCACGACTTATAACAATTATCGCTATCATATTTCTTCGCTCGCGCAAGTAACAGCGCAAATGAAATCTCTATTATACCACACGCACACAATTAACCTGGTGATGATTCGGTTTGCCTCCGTTCTTTGTCATCAATCCAAGCGGCTTTAGCTCACTTGGGAGAGCGCCAGACTGAAGTATACTTCGGTTCCGATATCTGGAGGCACTGTGTTCGATCCACAGAAGCCGCATACTTTCTGCGAATCGAGGACCACCTCGATTAGAACACTATTTTTTTTTGGTATTTTTTTTTTGGTGCTTTGTGTTGTGGGGAAGATTGAATTGGGTTGTAGAACGTGTTGGCAAAGGCTGGGGACGATTTAGTGGGTTGGAATGGAAGGGGCGGGGATCAACCTTTGATGAAGGAAAAAGTGTAAAATGGCTGTTATATTATCGTTGGATGTGGAGCAGGCTATTCTCACTGAAGTAATAAGTAAAGGGCCCAAATGGAACAATGCAACATTCAGCAGCCGGATTTTGCAGTGATTTCTGAAGCGATCGAAAGAGTATCACGAGCCCTTAACATTATCAGCGCCGAGGCGGCACACTTCTCGAACCTCGAGCCCGTACTGACAACAGAAATTCGTGGCAGCGGTAGGAAAACGGTAACAGGAAGGAGTCGACGGCAACATACGCCAGGGGTGACAGCAGACAAGCAAAAACCGAGATCCGCGGATGGGTTCCACTGGTTCGTGAGCGCCTGGGTTGCTCGATACTTCGCTTGCCGTGGGCACATCGATTGCTTTTTCAATGACTTGGAGAAAGTTCAAGTTGCCATCGAGCTTCCAACTCCTCACCAGATCTTGGAATGATTCACTGGCAAGGTTGCTGATGAAGTTGTCAATCAAGATGCGTTCTTGATCTGGCTCGATCTGGAAATGGATGTCTTTTGCCTGAGCAACATACTCTCCCAGTATTTTGTTACCCTGCTTAAGATTATTCAACTCAAGGGTGACATGCTGCCGGAGAGCGTTCTTGAGGCGCTCCTCATTCTTTCCATAACGAGTAACCAGCATGTCTGTCACTTTCTTATACCCTGACTTTGAATCTGCGGGCAGTGTGGACCACCACTTTGCTGGCTCACCATCTAACTTCTGGTAGATGTATAAGACTAGATATTGAGCAAACGTTAATCCGCAGATTTCGCTTTCTGTGAAAGCGGCCACTATGTCGAAGTTATACTCATCGGTTTGCATCCGCACGTGCCTCTTGTTTGGTAGCAACCGCTGTCTGGCCAGGCACACTAACATCAGCACTCTCACATTCCCTCACTGGAAACGAAAAAGCCAACATAAACAAGGATATATTTTTATAATCTCCAATAAATATTAAATAGATACTCCCCCTCTTTAAGCATGCTGCTTCTTCTTCCTCCCCCTCAACGCCTTCACCCCTTCCTTCCACCCCTCTTTCCCACTCGCCGCAGCATCATCCAGCGCATCCCCGGCCTTCTCCTTAACCTGATGCTTCTCTGCCTCATCCCTCACATCCTCCATCACATCCCCGCCCACACTCGTCCCATGCAACCAATCCATGAACCCCCACGGCGCGAAATTGCCCTTGCCGCGGCTCTGCATGTGCTTATCCTGTCGGCGCGCAATGCCACCCAGCATGATGCCGGGGAGCGTGGAGTAGCCTGAGGCGACGAGAGTTTCTTCGAGGGTGGTTATGGCCAGGAGGAGGAGGTGCGTGAGGATGTGGGGACGGAAGATGAGGGCGGGGAGGTAGATTGGGAGGAACTTGAGGACCAGGTAGGGGAGGGGGTGGTCGTAGTAGGCCGCGAAGGAGTAGGGGGCGGTGATGGAGTGGTTCCACTTCTTGTGCAGGTTGGAGAGCATGTTGGAGCGGCCCGGGCGGTGGAGGAAGCGGTGGATGTAGTATTGGAAGATCTGTGCGTGGCTGTTAGTGATGAATGATAGGAATAGGGATGGGAAGACATACTTCTCGTATAACGAGACCTCGGAGTAGGTCCTTTGCTATCGACCAGGGCATAGGAAGCTTGGTGGAAACCTTCATGGCACTGCGCCAGCCGAGTACCTCAGTGAAGAGGAGCTCGACGAGAATCTGAATCCCGGCAGACAACAGTATGTTGAACAGACTGACCCCGACGACCTGCCACCACGGCGGGGTGCCCTTGCTCTTCTTTGCGCCTCGTACGCCACCGGTTCGGGTCGGTAGCGCTGCCGCGCCCTGGATCTTGAGGCCCACTGCCAAGCTCGGGATGATACTGTCGAAGAGAAGAAAGAAGAGCGCGGGCAGTATGAAGCACGCGACGCGCACGGCGAGGGTGCCGATAATCTCGACGCGTAGCTGCGACTGGGTGTAAACGAGAGTTGTCCATGTCAAAGCAAAGAACATAAGATTGAGAGAGGTCGTGTAGGAGCCAAGCATGGGCAGGAGCAGATAGCCCACCACTGGAAGTGAGAGTAACACGCCCATGTTGGAGGAGGGTCGTGAACCAGGTAATCGTCGGTTTGATGAGTTGAGATACTTTATATAATAGTGATATATGCACACAAATAAGGATGAAGAACCTCACTGACTCTGCCCTGATATATATACTGGCATTGTCTATATATATGTATGTTGGTCCCCTCGATGGGTTGATAAAAAGACAAAGACATGCTCTATGACGACATCGCTTTTGGACTTGCTTTGAGCTTACATTCGGCGACGACCAATCAGGACGGACTCAAGAGCTGGTCTGTGCACTGTCAACGAAAGCGGTCAGTCAGGGGACAAGCGAAAGTGGCAGAATCCCCCGAATTTCGGCTAAAACAAGTCTCACCGCCTTTAGCGGACTGTCCCAAGGGACAAGCCGCAGTCGCGGAACTCAGCTCTGCCAAATTCAGCCTAGCGACCCATCCCTAAGGGAGCAAGGACCCTGTTCGTGCACGTGCCTCTCCGCATCGATCCAGCTTCCCCGTGATGACAGTAATAAAGAGATTCTTCGTCAGGGGCAAGCTTCCGACGGCTCCTTGGGGTCAATTACAGTGCACTGCCTACTGCGATTGTCGTGCCTTCAACCCTCCACCTTCCTTCTTATATCTTAACCATTTGTCGCATTCTCTGTATCAATATCGATTATCGTGTCCCTGACGTCCCCTTACCTCCTGATTATTATTTTACCATTCTCAATTTGGTTGCGGATTCTCGCTGAGGTGACAGGTCGCGCGTGAAAGCGGGAACCAACTCCTATTCATCTCCGAGACATTCACGGCGTGAGTCTCTCCATTGTCCAATTTCGGGCCTTCCCCTCTCTTCTTGTCATCTCACAAAATCTTTCCCAAAGTCAAAACTGACCAAAGTTGTCCAAACAGTAGCAGCTGTCGCGCGCTGTGGTCGCCTTGTTACCCGTTCGAAATTTAACGCATAATGCGCTCGGCCGTTTAGAACTCTCTTTCGACCGACTTCGCACCTGCGCCCTTGCTTGGCCTAGTTAGATACACAGGGTTCTGACGAATACGCGACACTGCAGACTGCAGATGCAGTGAACCGATCAACTGAGAGTACAACGGGAGCAAAGGGATACAGTTGACGCCAAACGAACCACCCCGTACTACCAACTAGCCGATATGGCTCCTCCCTCCACCCCCCCGCCCATTCCCGAGCGCACAAGGTACGAAGGAAGATATGAGGGCCGAAGAGGATCGCTGCCTCCTCCGTCATTAAAGCTTCGCGCGCCAGAGGGGAATCGCGTGCATGTCCACCCTGCTTCTCCTGAAGTCATATCGAGCCTAATTACGTCGCTGTCGATCATATCTTCACCCGCAAACCGACTATTCGAACTCCCAGGTGTGGCGCATTCTTTACCTAACTCTCCGTATGCCACACAAACCACCTTCGATCCTATCGACCGCTTACTCCAGAATGAGCCGAGTTCCCAGGGCGGCAGTTTCGGTATCGATTATGGCGCATACAACCAGTCATCTCATAACTATGCCATGAATGAGCTGCCTCTGGATGAAATGTCTGCGGCTGCGCCAGTGATCCGAACAGCTAAGCCTCCCTCTGGGTTCTCATCGTTAACGGCACCCAAATCGCCCAAGCCCGATGGGACTCCGATTAAGAACTTATTGCGAAACTCGAGGCCGACGTCGAGAGAATCAAGTGGAGACGACGCTCTGAGCATTGGAAGCGTGTCGATAGAGCCTGGATCGGTACCGCGGGACCTGAGGAGGAGGCGCTCCTCAGATAGCTGGGATAAGAAGCAAGGGAGGCATAACAAGGGCTTGCTCTATATGAGCTCTAAGGAACGGATGCGCGAGTCTGAAAGAAAGAGGTCATCGTCCAGTACCACGAGAGGCTCGGGAGTAGAGCGGCTACCGAAGCCAGAGTTTGATACGAAATCGTTCATGTCTGAAGCACCTATAACGGAAGAGCCAGTTGTTGAACAACCAGAATATCTTTGGGATGACTCCGCAGCACCAAGTCCGTCAATTGGGCCAGATAGCAATATGAATGGGAACAGCAATGGCGGTATCGGGTCAGGCCGGTATATCCCCACGCGAGACTCGTCACTGCGGAATAAGAAGCGTGCACCACACAGTGGTAGAAGCTCGAGGCAACCGGCTCCAGAGCTGGCCGACGATACGATCAAAGAGGTCGACGAACACTCAAGCCCAATTATAGACAAGGGTGTCGAGAAGTTTGGCCAGCCAGGATCCAGCTTGGCGGTGCAGAAGCCCAAAGAGCAGTCTTCAATCCCACCTCCAACCCCACAGAAACCAAGAACAGGTGGTGAGCCGGACAGGAGTCTGAATGTCAACCAGACGAAGAGTCAGCCAGTTAAGGATGATGGGGCACCATCGCCAAATGTTACCCAACGCACATCTCGCGATAAATCGGAGCAAGCACAGAGTAAAGTAAAGAAATCCAGTGGAAGACACACGCCGGATCCGTTCGAGAGGCTTGCAGGCAAACGAGACTCGAAACGAGACTCTGGAAAGGGCAGACGTTCGTCGGGTTACCAGAGTGGTGCAGAGACCGACAATGATGTGCACCGCAGAACGTCATCAACATCCAAGAAAGATGCACAGGCGGCCAATCGCACGAGCACAGATGCTCGGCCAACAAGTGCAGATTCCATTGATGATGCAGTAGATGCGTATCTGTGCTCTCCGCGGCTATCACACAAGATTAAGCATCCACAGACTGGACGAGTTATTTCGTTCTCGGAAGTTGGAGACCCTGAAGGATTCGCCGTGTTTTGCTGCGTCGGAATGGGACTGACGAGATACATCACCGCCTTTTACGATGAGCTTGCTCTCACGTTGAAGCTGCGTTTGATTACCCCTGATCGGCCCGGTGTTGGTGAAAGTGAGCCTTATACAGACGGAACCGCCACACCGCTTAGTTGGCCTGGTAAGCTTTCCCTTTCAACATCACTCTTTACATTCTAACAATTATTCAGATGATGTCTACGCCATCTGCCAGACCCTAAAAATCACTAAATTCTCCATCCTGGCTCACTCCGCTGGCGCCATCTACGCCCTTGCTACTGCTCTTCGCATGCCGCAGCATATCCGTGGCCGCATCCACCTCCTCGCGCCCTGGATTCCTCCATCCCAGCTCAACGCTTTTGGCGGCCAACAAGTCATGCCGCCTGCCAACTCAATCCCAACTTCACAGCGCATTCTCCGTGCCCTCCCCACGCCCATTCTCAAAGCTGCAAACTCGTCATTTATGTCTGCCACAAGCAGCTCTATCACCTCGAGCCTACCAAAGCAGAAGCGCGGGAAACGCAAGTCCACCACCGCCAAAGACGCGCCTACGATTATCAGGCCCAACGTAGTTGCTGTTGGTCCGGGCGATAAGGAGAATGTCGGCCCACACGCGGACAAATATGGCGTCCAGAAATCGGGACAGACTCCGTCTCTTCCTCGCGCTGCTAATAATCCTCCTGATCTGAGCAGTGAGGCTGCCATCTTGGCGGCTGCCGCTATGTCGGCATCGAGCAAGGAGAGGCAGACCACCTACGATACCCGTTTGACGCATGCCATTTGGGATCTAGCGACTAGCGGGGCCAACCCCGCGGTGGACTTGTTGGTCTGCTTGGAAAGGAGACATACGATTGGGTTCCGATATGTGGATATTACACGCGCTGTGGTGATTCACCACGGCAGCAAGGACACGCGCGTTCCAGTTGAGAACGTGAAGTGGCTGGGGAAGATGATGAGGAGGTGCGAAGTGAGGATTCTTGAGGGAGAAGGCCATGGACTCATGGCCAGTGCCCAGGTTATGGGAGGAGTACTTATGGAGATCGCGGGGGAGTGGGATGATTGGATGAAGGTCGTTGAACGCAAGGGTGGGAATAAGGGAGAGGAAGCTGGACGAAGGCTAAGGGAGAGCCGAAGTGTTAGCGCCTTCCGGTAGGGGGTATTTAGGGGGGCATCCTTCTTTTGGATACGATGGATGATGGTAGGCCAGATTGATGGTTATCTCCTGGCCCCGTCGGGGCGTTGCTGTTGGGGTCTGCTATTATTGGATATTTGGGATGGTTAATGTATGATACTATGGGGAGGCATGTAGGTTTGTCAGAAACCAAACAGGGGATATAAGTCAGCTATAGTCATATAATGATATTTACACACGTTACAACAATATCTATTCATTGTCGGAAGCGGGTTGCGTTGACGACATTTTATGTAGTATTTCATAGAAAAATATACTATATTTTAAATTGGAACTTCCTCGTTTTTATATTAGTTATTTTCTTCTATTTTTTCAAACAATTAATAAACGTTATAATACCAAGTTTAAATTATTATAATAAAAGTAGTATCATATATATATCACCAACGGAATATTTAAGGGTGGATTAATGTGTTTATATGGAGTTCCATAACTTTGTTATTTAAAAGTCACGAATATTGTCCTATAGTCGGTGTCTTCAAATGTTTCGAATGATGAGATGAAATATGGTTGCTGTGGCACAGCATATTGGGCAAAACTGCTTGTGGACCAGCCGAGCTTTCAGGTACTGGTGGGGTGGTACGACGAACTTTCCTGATCGAAATTTGCTACAGGAACCCGGCCAGTGCTGATTATATTTCAACATTTTATCACGTATGATCGAAACTCAAGTGGGTGTATTTGCAACCCTCTGCAAGTCAAATGAACATTCTACCTTCATGATATATTACTACTTTACATAATGCTTGCGTGCCACGGACCAAATTCTTCTTCACAGCGCGACATCAAGTCGCGCCTGCAATGAAAAAAAGATAGGCCTGTCAGACATCCATCACCACCCACCCAATCCACGCGCCCGAAGGCAGACCGCGAGACCGGGACAAGATCATCACCACTCTCTATACAGCACCTCTTGCGAGATGCCGCCACGCTTGCGCGCAGTGCGAGAGTATAAGGTATCACTCTTGGGCAGTGAGGAGATAAGTCATCAACCAGGTTGGAATCTGTGGCTTTCGTGAGAAACACAGTATGGGGATGTTTACTAAAGAAAATGATTCCATCTGGGATGCTGTTAGCTGGTGTTCAAATGTATTGTGAAGCAAAGTATGCTCTCGACACTTCCAGTTGTTGTGCTGGAGTGTTGTGGGAGTTATGGGGTTAGACTCACGAAGTAAAATCGACATGAAAAGAAAAGGAAGAGTTTCTGAGGAAGCCGAAGACTTTATACAATTGTCGCAGCCGCTAGCGCGGGCCTAGCGTGGAAAAATTGTTGGTGGGTCGAGAGTCAGGTGATCACGTAGCGCGACTTCACAGAACAATAATCACGCTAGTCCTAATTTGGATTCTTCGCAGAAGCTCACAGCTTGGAGCAAAACAACAAGCATTGCCTACGAGTGCGATTATCATGTTTCAATTTAATGACGGGAAGAAGGAGAGGGAGACATGCTTTGTAACTCACGGGGCGATGGGTCACTTGGACCCGGCGCAGCCGCCGGTGAAGAGGAAGCCCTACTCGGCGATTTTGGCTGTGCCATTCGTACATAAGGTCTAACCAACATCTGATTCAAGATAGAATGATACTAATACGAGTATAGGCTGAGCTGATCTTGCCGAAAGAGCTATATGAGAGCATCCAGAGTGATATGGATAGTAAATTTTCAGTGCCTACCTATTCACGTGTTATCCTGCCGCTCGCCGAGTTGGTATCTGGGGACTTTTTTACAGAGTATATTAAGAAGGGCAATGTTCTCATGCTTTCTGAAGGGAAGCATGGGTTCAATGATGTCTACTCATTACGAGATGGCATTCTGACCTTGGCGCTGGAGAAGGAGAGCTACGAGAGGGCAGGCTTGGCTGGGGAGCCCGATGGCGCGAAGGGAAAGAGAGGGTCTCGAGCAAGATGGCTTGTAGAGATTAACCTGCGGCAACCTTCGATGCTGCATGGGAAGAAAGGCTTCGATAGGATAGTCTACGCATTCAAGAACGTGTTGAACACACCCGTCACATGGTTGTTTTGCAATTTGGAAGGCGAAGGTCTGTTACATTTTCCATAAACTTAACCATGAGGCTAATATGTAAACAGCTCCATCTCCTGATCCGTTGGCCAAGCATTTCCCTGTCAAGATCAGTTGCCCCCCAAGTATAACTCGTGGCCCAATAGTGAATATGCCGAATGTCAGCCCGCCGAGTAGCTTGGGAGGCGACGAAGGAGACGACTTTGGCGAGTTCGCAGCTGATTTATATGAATGGCTGTCTCTCATCTCATTGGAAAGCCCACGGGTAGATGTGAACGACAATATCGATCCATTTCTATCTCGATACACACCACCTTCGTCTGATAAGCCTGACGGGGAGAATCAGGCCTTGGTAAAAGTCACTTGGAAAGGCTTCATGCCTTCATCTTGGGCACATAAAACTTTCGTGTCAGCCGTGCTTGCTGCAACGACAAAGTCCTGGTTCTCCTTTTCCGTGTCTGGATTTCCAGACAGCTTGCCAGCTAACTCCAGAAATTGTACCATATCGAAGATACCCGGACCCTCATCAGAATTTATGCTCTGGGAGGTCGAGAACAATTGAGAGTATCTCTTCAGTCTGTTCGTTGACGTACGTCCCTATCTGCTGGGTTCACTTGGCCCCTAAACGCCTCGGTAACGAGTGCTCTTAATTCCGCTTGGCCAGCTTCGCCTTGGAAATCATCTCTTGCAGCTAATTCTTCGATCTTCCTCCTGAATTCTTGGTCAACCTCATTATCACCGATATCCTCCGGCGCCATGGTGCCCATATCAATCGAGATTCCTGCTGGCAGCGGAGGAACCTGTCCTATCACTGGCTCCGAAGACGAACTGGCGCTGTTTCCATTCGCTTGTGTAGTGATATCTCCTCCTGAGAGTGGCGCAAGGTACTCGGCAACTTCAGGAAAGTCACCCTCTGTCTGGATCGATTGTGCAGCAGTTGTTCCTTCATCACCCGTGATCTTGGGATCGGCACCAAGCTCTTCGACTAGGGCTCGCGCAGCCTCAACAGTCTCGGCAACAAATAAAGCCGTCTCGTTATCCTCATCCCTGATATTAACATCGACTTTGAACTCGTTGACCAGCGTTCGTAGGAGGTCCAGGTGGTTGTAGGACACCGCGGCGTGAATCAGAGAGTATCCATGGTCATCTTGGGATGACGCAAGGCCGGGATTGGCGCGTAGTAGCGGCAGGAGCTCCGGTGCATTATCGGCGGCCAGAAGAAATGGGTTAGGCATCATGAATAGTTTAATGACAACGTCGTGCTGCTCTTATTAATTTGTGGTTTTTTATGTTGGTGTTGGACGGTGACTGTCGCGGCCAACAAAATTTACCCCGCCACAAGGCTGACAAGGCTCACTAGCGCAAGTCGCCTAAAATCACCATGACAGGCACTGGAGACAACAGTGATCAGGTCCAACGAAGATTGGTTTGGTGATTCATACCGCTTTTTATTTTGTAAGGGGCGCGGTAACGCTTGTGGATACTGGAAACCTCTTCTATTCATCTTCTCCCAAGTTATAACAAGCCCCTCGCCAGTTTTTACCCGAAATTCAACCTTTAAGAATTTAATACCCCCCACTTTATTTATTGCCATCAGAAGCTGAAAGTTGTCTCAGCACACCTTGGTCACCCTGTGACACAATGACAGACCAAGAGACTGTTCCCTTTGTTGCCCAGGATATCCAAGAAACTGCAGCTTTTATCAACGATCTAGAGTCACATGCAAAAAAGTGGATTGGAGTGTCACGTTCAAAGAAGACGTTCAGTTGCAAGAAGAACGCCTTCAACGTGCAGAACTCTCCTGACAAGCTGGTTGTTGATTCCTGGCGCTTTCAAGAGTGGGATTACAAGCGTGATGACCTCCCAACATATGCGAGAGGGTTGTTCACATATCACACCAAAGATAATCGCCCAGAGATAGCTATTCGCGGCTATGACAAATTCTTCAACACGAATGAAATAGAAGCAACAAAATGGAACAATGTCGAGCAATACACCAAAGGTCCATATGAGTTGAGTCTCAAGGAAAATGGATGCATCATCTTCATCAGCGGTTTGTCCGATGACTCCCTACTGGTCTGCAGCAAGCATTCGACCGGGCCACGTGAAGACGCGAATCTTAGCCATGCTATGGCAGGCGAGCGCTGGATCGACAGGCAACTAAAGGCGTTAGGTAAGACGAGGCAAGATCTTTCCCGAGAGTTGAGGAAGAGAAACGCCACCGCAGTTGCGGAGTTGTGTGATGATGATTTCGAAGAACATATCCTTGCATACCGCGGAGATTCCGCTGGATTGTATCTCCATGGAATCAATATCAATATCCCGGAATTCACAACATACTCTGGGCCGCAAGTCCAGCAGTTTGCTGACGACTGGGGATTCAAGCGTACTGATTTTCTCGTTCTGGACGATATTACTACTACCCGAAAATTTCTCGAATCGGTGGCAGAGACGGGATCGTACAATGGACGAGACGTGGAAGGGTTTGTCATCCGATGTAAATCAAATTTCAGATCGAAAGAGTACCAGGATTGGTTCTTCAAGTATAAGTTCGAGGAGCCATACTTGATGTTCAGGCAGTGGAGAGAATGCACCAAAATGATGATCAATGGAAAACCACCACTTTACAAGAAGCACGTCAAAATCACTGAAGAGTATCTCCTGTTCGCGAGAAAGAAGCTGGCAGAAAATCCAAAATTGGCGAAGGAGTATAATGGAAACCACGGCATCATTGAATTGAGAGACGATTTCCTGAAAGAGAAGAACCTAAAAGGTTCGGATCTCCTCCGTTTGGAATATGCCAATGAGGGTGAGGCACCACAAGATGCCACGAAGAATATCATCCTTGTACCAATTGCAACAATCGGTTGCGGTAAGACAACAATTTCTATTGCATTGCAGCACCTGTTCGGTTGGGGCCATGTGCAGAATGACAACATTCAAGGAAAAGGCAGGCCCCCGAGGTTTACCAAGGAGGTTATGAACCAGCTTGAAGACAAGCCAGTTGTGATCGCCGACAGGAATAACGCACAAAGGCATGAGAGGAAACAACTAATTGGTGATGTACACCACCAATACATATCTTCGGCACGCTTGGTGGCACTGAATTTCGTTCATGATAGAGACTCAATTGCAAAAATACAGCAAGTCACCCAAGACCGAGTGCTTGCAAGAGGAGACAACCACCAAACGATTCAAGCTGCATCCGACAAAAACAAAGTGATGGGGATCATGCAGGGTTTCATCAATCGTTTTGAGCCACTTCGTGCAGACCAAGATCCTGACCATGGGTTTGATGCTGTTATTGATCTGGATCCAACCTCAGATTCGCGACAAAATTTGGAGACGGTCATCGCCCGATTGAGCGATCTATATCCGAAGTTATTCACCAATATGCCGACAAGCGACGATCTGGATGATGCTATTGCCTTTGCTTTGAATGACTACAGGCCTGCATTGAAGCATGATCTCTCTGCCCGTGCGCCAAGGGTAAAGACAAACCAGGTAAGTCCTATCCTATTCCTACGCATATCAAACCACAGCTAATAGATTCCAAGCAGCCGAAGCAACAGAAGCCCAATGTTCCCGCTGCGCCTAAAAAGAAGGCCCTTGAATACGTTTCTGTCGATATACCAACCAAGCAGATCTTGGATGCTCTGGAGAAGACATTTTCGACCCAAGAAGATACAAAGGCGGTATTCTTTAGGCAGCTCCAAGAGACTCACCGAGTGCAACCAAAGTTCCATGTCACATTAATCCACCGCGCTTCGTCGAAGCAACACCCCGAGATATGGGATAGATACAAGACTCTATTCGAAGTACACGGGGATGAACAAAAATCGTTGGGTGATTGTCAAGTCCAATTAGAGCGTATTGTATGGAGCGACAGAATCATGGCAATTGTTGTCCGTTTGGTCTCTGAAGGTTGGGAATGTGTCAACCCAGTTCCACATATCACAGTGGGCACAAGGGACAATGATGTCAAGCCAAAGGAGAGCAATGACCTATTACAGCAGTGGCTCCAAGTGGGAAGTGGCGAAGACACTGGTATTTATGAAACGGTCATACAAGGAGTTACAGTTGATGGCGCGGTTCATGGAGTTCTGCAAAAGCATTGATTCAAATCTTGCTAGAGGTATAAAAAGGTGATTACTGGGGCGATATTGCATTACATTATACCAGACGAGAAAGTTAACTTGAGCTATTATAAGGGCTAAATGTTGCTTTTATGACAGTAGCCATTAGTTATGCCCAGCTGAAGCTATTGCACAAACCCAGGAGAACGAGCTTCCAAGGCGTGCACATACACTGAAGTTGATTATGCTCCAAAATTCTGCCTTGCCAACCCCCTGAGCATCGCCATCGTCTTATCTTCCTTCTCCCTGTATTCTTGCAATCGCTCATCTCTCTCCGCTGCCCTCGCCATAAGCATTTCCTCTCTCCTCAGCTCCCTATCATTCTTCTTCCTCTCAAACTCCTGCTTCTTGGCTTTAAACTCGCCTATGCTATCTCCGCCGCCCATTAACTCGCTCTCGGGTACTTCCGCCGCCCCAGGAGATCTCTCTCTGAAGGACTTCATAGTCTCATTCTTTTCACGCTTCTTTTCGAGCTGTCTCTCTCGTGTTCCAGCCTCAGCACGAGGCACCAGTTCATCAAGCGCCTCTTTTTGACCCTTACGATCAGCCTTACGCGCATACCTCATATCCTCGCGCTCCTCTTTTCGCCGGGCATTGGCTTCTTCCGACTCGTCTTCTCGCCGCAGTTCTATATCTTGCATATTGGGGGCGCTGGGTCCCATTCGGCCCCTTCCTTGCCGCCCTTCTTGACCAGGAAGCGCAGGACCAATAGAGTCATCACTGCTACTCTCTGGATCTTCACGTCTAGATGGCTCGTCTCTCTGATATCGTTCCCTATCAGGATCGCGAGATGATGGTTCATAATCACGTGATTGAGGTTCCTGTTCTGACGCTGATGCCACGGCCTTTTGATAGGTGGATGGGTCATACCAGCCTTCTGATAGCTCAGCGCGGTTCCTAAAAATGTCAGCGACCGCGATTCCATGACTGTGGGAATGCTCTTATATGTACCATTTGCCAATAAAGCTCTTCCACCGACCCCTTGCTTCCGTTTCGTCGAGATCGTCTAAGATTTTTCCCTTCTGGATATCCAGATACAGGGCAAACATGGGCCTGAAAGCTTTGTAATCATGTTTGGTGAGCTGCCGCGAGCTATATGGGAGCTGTACTGGAGCTGCGACTGCCCTCTCTCGGTGGTGGTGGTGTTTATGGTGGCGAGACCGTGGTGATCTCTCACGATGCCCATGGCGATCTGAGCGATTCGGAGACACGGACCTTCGTTCTCTCCTCCTTTCTGGATTCCTTTCTCCTCTGTCTGCCATAATACGTGACAGACCGAAGGTTTTTCGGGATGCTAGTAGTGGTTCTGTTTATTTCTGCCAAATCGCGGTCTCTAAATCAATTCTATGTGACGTTAAAACTGACCAATCATAATCCGGTTTGGTACTTAATATTAATACGCTAACCTGACTGGGAACATATACATGTGGGCGCTCTAATTCACCACAGGCAAAGAGAGGACATGAACTTGATTCAATTGATGGGAAGCGAGCATATGTCATTATTAAAGTCTATCGAGGCCGTTTTTAAACCCAAAACCCCAATCTCCAATCCCCCGTCCCAAATTCTCAGTCTCCAACCCGTCGTCTCAAATTCTCAGTCTCCAACCCTCTAGTCCCAAATCCTTAGTCTCCAGTCACCCCGAGAACAATTTGGAGATCCATGGACCGGATGGTTTAATATGCGAGCTATCGAACCTAGTTTCTGTTTTCAAATTTACTTCACGTCAACAAGGTTCCCAGTTCTCACTCCTTCTGTGGCTGAAGCAATAGGTTGACTTCTCATAGTTTGGGCACCGTTTGGCTCCTTGCTCGCTTTACGTAGAGTAGTTGCGTCTTTCTTTCCTTGTTCCTTCTCCAGTTCGGCTTCTCTATCCAAGTCCCGCTTCGTATCTTTGTCGTCAAGCACTTTCCCAGTGAGCCGTGCCTCAATCTCACGAACACCAGCGCGCGGCGGTCTCTGGTGCCTTCCCTTCCTCATATGAGACTGGTTCGCAAGTTCCCGCCTCAAGAATACAATTTCTCGATTCAGAATGTCCAGATCTGATTGTGGCTTATTATGGCGAGCCACGTTTTTATTTTGACGGCCAGTCACACCTTTGGAATCCCCTCCTCGGTTCAGAATCCCACGCAATATCATGTCCTGCCATTCTTCTGTCGTCTCAGGCATCTGATGGAGTCGATGGCAATTAGACTCAAACTTGCAATGGCCTTTGATCCAGTTGTGACATAGCTCATGCCGAGTATCCAACAGTGTGGGTTGCCGTGGTTGGACTTGTGAGGTGGCTGCATCTGATAAAGTGGCAGCGGTGGCTTTTAAAGCGACTGGCTCTGGCGTAGGACGACTGGAAGTGGAGTCCGTAGACAACTCTCTGGTTGCTTTTGGGGTCTGGGCATTACCGAGAGTGTTGCTTTGAGCATTAGGCTGCTCAGGGTGGACTGAGACCCTTTGAATATGTATGTTAGAAGCCGCATTTAATCTGAAGTAAAATGCTATCACTCACCTGGGTTGTTTTATTTGATAGTATCCAATCCATGGGCCTTTTTGTCCCAAGAAAATCATTCTTGGATTCTCCACGGAGCTTAATGATCTTGGTAGCCCATAGAACTCCAGTGGCAGCTCGTCGGCAGGAACGAGGGGAACTAATTCCCCGGTATCACGCTTGATGTAATACTCAGGTTGCAGCCGAATCCTTCTCTTGGAAATATCATGGTGCTTCTGGGTAGACCGTCCCGCGGACAAAGCACTTTGATGTGCAGGCATAGTGTTTGTTTGTGGCTTCCTAGTTACCAATGTGACAATATGTAGAGCTGTGGGCAATACAAGACGGTCGTACAATTCAGGATGTGAAGTACGAGAAGTAAAGCTGAGAGACCCCAGTTTCAGATTGGCAACGGAGTGATCAAGACCTTGTACTTGTACCCAATATATGAGCACATACGATGCCTGCCGAGGGCTTGAACTTGGCGAAAAGCACGCCAAACAAAAAACAACCTTCAGTTCTGTTTCGTTTGCAAGTGGAGCTGGACAAGCAAAAGAGGCTGCAACTGCATGCAGCCGTCCCAACGGTGAAAACACGGGTATTGTAGAAGTCCACCACCGACGATTTTAAAGATAAATAGCTGAACTGGCAACTAAGGTTGATAGTGGCTCCAAAAGGTTTGAGTATTTCATCTGAGTTCTAACCTCACTTTTGCTTCCATCCCATCCACAGAATTTCCCACCTGTCTTGTGCTATCTTCAAGCTCCACTTCCCGCCTCATCCATTTGCCTTTCGCATTTCGGCTCTCTGCATCCACGGTAACCGAACCATCCCCTTCTTCTAAGTCCTCACTGTCGTACTCTTCATCTTCATATCCAGCAACGGGGTCCCACTCGCCAGTTTCCCATATCAAACACAAGCTTAGAGGCCGGACATCAAACAACTTTCCCACAATGCCCTTTATCCGATATACATCGAATCCCCTGGGTATCTCTTGCACCTTGCTGATTTCTGATGTTTGGCCCGGAAGAGTATCTGCAGGGAGGCGAAACGTAAACTTGATCAGGCGTGCCTCAAGCAGATCGGGGTTAATGGCTTTCTCGGCCCGTCGCACCACAGGGGCCTCGTAGATCTTGCATAGCTCAGAATACCTCCTGTGATTTCTAGTAACAGTGCTCTCCTCGGTCTCTGGCACGGCTGCCATTTCTTTCCCAATCCGCGAGAGATAAAATATCTCGGCATTCGTCCGCTCAGCAGGCGTAATGGAGCTAAAATTCAGCGACTTGAGGTTCGCCAGACGAGCCAGAGTAAGCATGTATCCTTCATCGGCGCTTGTCATCACGTCTCCTGGCTTGGCCACTACTTCGTAGGCTGGATTGTGGGATATCCGCAAAGCCGTCATGCCTGGGAAAACATCTGGCAAGCTGTCGACAAACTGCCAATCAGAGATCTTATTGTATGACAAGTCCACATAGCTTAACTGGTCTGAAAACACGGGTTTTTCTCTTTGACTGCCACTATCGACAGCGCAGATTTTGTTGCCTTTCAGGTGGAGGGAGTTGAGAGAAGTTAATCCCGTAAGTGGCAACAGATCCACAAGGCTCACAAAGTCGTTATATTCCAACGTGAGAGATGTAAGCGTCTGTGGCAATAATGACGAGGGACCGTTCAATGGTAGAGTTGACAAATCGTTTGAGCTCGCTTCAATCGATTTTATGTCCTTAAACTGGCGGGCGAGGAGACATATACTGTCCCATGGTAAGATCATTTCATTGAGACCAAGCTCTGTCACACCCGCGAAGGCGTTCTGAGATTCGTCCCCTTCAAACTCCTCTGGTAAAATACTCAAACGATTTCCACTGCTTCTGTTAGCAACGACCAGATATTCTCAGGCGAGCACTTACTTGAGTCTGAGACTCTTGAGGTGATCTAGTTCGGCACATATTTTTATGATCTCTCCACAACTCTGGAATAGGTTTCTACTCAGATCAAGCTCTGATATTATAGGGCATATGTCCCTTATCCTTTTCCCTTCGGCTTCGGCCTCGACAATGCGCATTCCATCCACCAGAACGATCTTCAATTCGTCTAGCTGGGACATCTGTTTCCTGATTTTATCAAAGCCTACTTCGTAGACAACCTTACCAGATATCTCAATCTCCTTCTGTTTGATTAGTTCGTTTTGCTCATCCCGTCTTTCTATGTCCTCCGAGGCATACTTTCGATGAACTGCCTCGACGAAACTCTCCGAGTAGTCTGGCTGTCGAGTAGGGCGCACGAAGGAGCCAGCATTAATTGATCCACGTCTAGCTAAAACCAGTCAACATCAATATTTCACTGGATGCGGATTTGAACAAGGTATCTTACTATCAAAATACTTTACTCCCTTATGCTCTCCATCATGTTTACCCCGTGATGGGTAATCCCACTCAACGCCGAGCCATTCGTTTTTCGTGCCACCTACGGGCCCAATATACCTCACAGTGCAAGGTATAGAGTCATAAGACAGCCTCTGGCCGATATAAAACTTTGAAGTCATTTCACCGTTGTCTTCTCCATCTGTGAACCTCTGGAGCGGCTGTAGTCAACTAATCTGGTAGCCTTGTCGCGAGGCTCCCATATATCTGTAGGCGAGAATAAATATTCCTTGGCGCGGCTCGCGCAGTCGTTAAGCCTCGTCGAACATACGACTGCCCGTCCATATTCAACGCAATCCATCAATCGCCTTCTTCAACCACTCTTGCGCCTCTTGCGCATTTGAAGAACCCCAGTTACAGTTGATTTATTTGCGCATCTACCACGATGGATTACCAGAACCGCGCTGGGTCCAAGTTCGGTGGCGGTGGTGTCGCCTCAACATCCGCCACCAACGCCGACCGTCGCGAGCGTCTTCGAAAGCTCGCCCTCGAGACCATCGATCTCGACAAAGACCCATACTTCTTCAAGAACCACGTCGGCTCCTTCGAATGTCGACTATGTCTTACGGTGCACCAGAACGATGGGTCGTACCTCGCCCATACCCAGGGGCGGAAGCATCAAACCAACCTCGCCAGGCGTGCGGCAAGAGAGCAGAAGGAAGGGCGTGTGGGCACAGATCCAGTTACAGGGCTGCCAATTGGCATGGTTGGAGCGCAGGTGTCGGTGCGGAGGAACGTGGTTAAGATTGGGAGGCCGGGTTACAAGATCACCAAGACGCGGGACCCTGTAACGCGCCAGCAAGGATTACTCTTCCAGCTTCAATATCCAGAGATTACGCCAGATATGACGCCGAAAGTCCGCTTCATGAGTGCGTTTGAGCAGAAGATTGAGGACCCCCCGGACAAGAACTTTCAATACATGTTGGTCGCGGCCGAGCCATACCAGGCATGTGGGTTTAAGCTGCAGGCTAGAGAAGTGGATAGGACGAACGATAGATTTTGGACGTGGTGGGATAGTGACTTGAAGGAGTTTTGGGTGCAAGTCATGTTCAAGACGGAAAGAGAGGAGAGATACAGCGGCGTGCCTGGACTTGCGCCAAGAAGATAAATGTTATTTGGATGTGGACGGATGGGGGAATATGGCATGGAAGTAATGCATGGCGTCAAGGGCGTTGGTGATCAACTTATTACGGTTGTTGTTGTACAGATATCACAGCGCGTTCATCATATATTAAATGTAAAATTCACAGGCACAGTGTTATAGGTGCAGACAAAATCCCATAAGCCTCTCATAAGTCTCTCATTTCGCTACGCAGATATTCAGAGCAAATATTGCGTTATGCTGTAAACATGTCTGTAACAATGCCATCGCGAATCCCTAAACCTCTAGAGAAACAGAGAAAATCATTTCAAGACCTTTCTTATAACTGAACCAAAGTGTGTATCATAGAGTCGTGTCAACACGCTGGATATCTGGAAAATGCTATCGGAGGTGACAGTAAATAATTTCCTTCATCATCAATGCAAAACGGGACACCAGATAGTGGACATCTGAAAAACATATATCAGATATCGAGCGCTCAAGTAATCATCACGCAGATATTTGTTCTGTACGTCGTCAACTCCGCCTTCCCTCACAGAATTTATCTGGAGTTGAAGGTATCGAAGCGTTTGTAGGTGTATCCCAGGAAGGGGATATCCATCTCAGGCACCTCATCTCTGACCTGGCCAGCAGCCTGTGCAGCCTTGAGATGAGTAGCGGTATCGGTCTGGTCAATCTCATCGATAGGGAAGTACGTCGTATCGATGTTGGACGTGAGCCTGGGCTCAAATGGTGCGCGAATACGGCGAAGGCTGTCAAAGTCAACGCCGCGGAAGAAGGGGTGAGCCTTGATCTCATCCGCCGAGACCCTGCCTAGGCGGTTTTCAGAGTTACAAATAAGACTACGTTGTGTTAGTGTGTTGCATACAGGAAGGCATATAGCAACTTACCTTCGGATTAGGTTCTCGGCCTCGGCTCCCAGCTGGATGTCGTCAGGGAAGTGAAGAGTTGTGCGCCAGTTGACAATCTTTCGGTAAGTGTCAGGGGCCTCTTCAGCGCAGAACGGTGGCCATCCGATTTGGCATTCGAACATAATCGTTCCAAGACTCCACCAGTCACAATCGTATGAGTAACCGTGTCCACTGAAAATTTCAGGGGCAATATAATCAGGTGTACCGACAGTTGAGTATGCCATAACACGCCTAGATCTACGCCAGTCGTTAATAACAGCTCTGTTGCTGACCGTCAGGTTGATCTGGTCGAGGTTAACAGAGTTGCGGTCGCGAGGCTTTGGTGCAGGCTGCCGTTGCAGAAGCTGTTGGTAGTATGAGTTGTCATGGAGGCGATGGAAGCCAGTTGACAAGCCGAAATCGGTGAGCTTGACATGTCCGCCCCGATCAAGCAGGATGTTGTCAGGCTTGATGTCACTAATGAAAGTTAGATTCGACAATCCCACAAGAGAATGCACATGGCTTACCGATGAATGAAACCAAGCTTGTGAACAGCTTCGATAGCCAAAACGATCTCAGCTATGTAGAAGCGCGTAATATCCTCCGAAAAGATTTCATACTTGATAAGCATGGTCATTAGATCTCCACCGGGTAAGAACTCCATCAACATATAAAGGAAGTTGGAGTCCTGGAATGTTGTGAACAGCTTCACCACCCAGGGGCTGTCTGATTCAGCCAAAATGTCACGCTCAGCGCGAACGTGGGCCAACTGGTCCTTCTTGAACATCTCAGTCTTTACAAGAGACTTCATAGCATAGACGCGGCCATCTTGCTTCTTTTGGACCAGCTTAACTTCGCCAAAGGCACCCTTTCCAATAATCTTAAGGGTCTTGTAGTTGTCGGGCTTGTCCCTTGTTCTCAAGAATCGTAGATATTTCCCCTCTTGTCTGCCGGTGTTTGCCCAAGTCTGTTCTCTTCTAGCTTGCGACATGTTCGGGTCCTTTAGGCGCTGCTCCATCTCGCTTTGTCTGTAGGTTATCCAAATTAGCGTCCGGTATATAACGGGGCAGACCCTTTGTGTCTTACCTTAAATTACGGTCGCGAGCGCGCTTGACGCTGTCTTTGAAGAAGTCAGATGCAAGCTGGGCACATCTCTTCTGGTTGTTGTGTGTGAGAGGGCCATATTTATCTGGGTTTCGCTCTGGAGCTGGCTCAAATTCGGGTTGTTGGGGTACAACTGGAGCAGCAGCAGCATTATAGTAGTTCTGTTGCACGCCAGTCGAACCGGCCGTTCGAGGTCGCTGAGCACCAGCTGGTTGTCTGGCGTATTGGTTTCCTCGAGCAGCACCACCTAGGTTCTGGTGGGAAAACTGGTGAACAAGGCCATTGGTGGTCGAGTCGGCATTTCCAGGCGCACCTCGAGACTGGTATGAGGGCTGCGCGTATCCCTGCTGGGCAGGCTGGTACTGGTTGTTTTGTTGATTGTTCGCAGGATAAGGGTTGTTCATGAAGTATCCTTGAGCAGGTGTATAGCCATTTTGCGGCTGTTGTTGCTGCTGCTGGCTTTGCCCCTGGTTGTTCTGGCCTTGGGCTTGAAAGACGGGTTGTGGGAATGTCGAGGGCGTTGTTGGGTACGCTCGATCGGTGGGCGAAAATCGGTCATTGTTATTGAAGTTCAGAAACAACCGGTTGCCATTGCCATTGCCATTGTTCGCATTATTGCCATTGGCGCCACCATCGTTCTCCATGATGTTGACGTTGTGTATATCTGGTAGCTCGCCAGAAAGAGGGGTTGTTGACCGGACCGAAGATGTCCACAAGGTTCACACGTCGGAGAGGGCTACCCACAGGAGTGGTTTGTGCTGGGGCGCTATGATAATCTGTTGACGGCTTGTAAGTTTAACCATCTAGAGAACGAAGCAAGCAAAGTTTGAAAGTTGTTCGGGGAAAGTTGACGCTGATTGAGGGATGCCGCTGTTTACCCTTGTAGACAGTGCACTGTTTGTCTTGCATGCATGTACAGGACACAAATGTACTCCACCAACGTAAGCGCTCTGATGTTAGTGGTGCCCAATATTCACCGCTTTCAACACAACACGAAAACAATTGGAGCCTATTTTATTATGATACGGCCCTCGGAGCACAATTAAAGAACAGCTTGGAATTGTTTTGTGAGACCACTTTAAGACATTTACGAGGGGTTCTATGTTGTAGCAAACCCCTGATGTTTCTGTGCTACATTTCCTAAAACGCTCGCTCCATACTCGAGAAGTGGGACAAGCGCAAGAGCATTTTAGCCAAGCAGCGACCGAGATGCACCGAGCTATGTACAGCACGCAAGAGGCGCTTTATGTGCCATTTATTTAGCCAGCAAAGCTGCAAACAATAACTATCATTCTCATCAAGAATACAATTAACTCTCAGTTGCCCTCAAACACCGCGGCTCTTGGCTTCAACTAATTTGTGACTGAGGGGTACCAGGGCGGTCTGGAAGCTTGATAGACTCAGTAGCTCAGTAGCGGCGGGAAATTTATAAGCCATTGTTGACAACAAAGGTCCGTGATACAATATACAGGACTTGTTGCGGCTTCAATTTCTGTCTGGAAGTCTAAACAAAGAAGCAAAGCATTTTTGCATCATTGGACCACTAACGCAGAGCTGTAGGCTACTGGAGGTTTCATACCATCGACAGGCACGACAATGAAATCCAACGCTTCTCAATATTTCAAATATTTTGAGTGAATATGTTTGTCTATTGGTGGGGAAAGGAGATCCATCTTTCCTGATCCATCTGTCTATCTGTCTCAGTTCAACCTTTCTAACTTCCCGTTGCTGGGCACGAGTAAATACCATCCTGTGGCTTTCTCAACTCGACATCTCCATACGCCAATCCCAGATATCAAAACCCTCCATGGATATAAATCTTTTGATCCTTCAACGCCAGGTGCTCTCAATGCTCTCAACTATCAACATGGCGACCATATATATTCAGCGAAAAAGTAGCCATAATCCTCCTGTCTTGACCTGACATCGACATCTTGGCCATCCCTTATCCAAATCCTTAAATGCGTGAGGCCAGGCGAAGACCCATTCATTTCTTTGGGGGTGCATTTGCAGGCGGTGCCGCTGGTTTTGGTACTGGTTTCCGAACGGCGAAGCTAATATACCAGCAGCCTAAACTCAGAATAATCAGGCCGACCAGAACGACAATCATCGTTGTGACAACTTCCGGCTGTGTCCGGACAACCTTCTGTGCGCTTGGCGTTAATGCCGGGAGAAGAAATTCGTAGGCCATGGTGATAAGACGGCCAGCCGCAGCGTATGTTTGTAAAGGGCTTAATCGAGCTGAGCTGCTTTTGGAAATGTACAATCGGTACTCGGATTTCCGAAAATAGATATGAATATTCCAAAGAGGTAGAGACTAGGAGTCGGTGCTGTTAAGCAAATTTTAACGTGTAGTCGCCATAAAAAAATGATAATTCTGATGGTTCTTGATGAGTTTGGTTTGACGTGACAGATAAATAATATTGATGGCGGCATTCCGAAAACCTTCATTGAGCAGTCCAGTAGTAATATATAACTTTGAAAACTAAAGGAAATTCAAACGCAAAACATTTGGTGATGTGGAGCTCAGGATGAGGCTCTCAGACCTACAGTGTATCAGATGGCTAGAGTGGCCTGATATTTGAAGCACGACGCCGCGCACAGGTCCAGCCACTATTTATGAGTGGGCAGAGCTTGGGATGCGACGTTGACACCGCACTAACCAAAGTCATGCTGTTTCAATAATGAAGTGTCCTTGACTCCATATACTATGGCAGTTATAGGCTTCACATGACGAATCCAAGGAGCATATGGTTGTTGAAACTGTCGACTTGGCGCGTTACATCTAGCCTTGTAGTGGACGCCAGGGCCTGCCAAAACCTAAACCCACCACTTAAAACCCCTTATTCTATATCTCCAACTTGGAGTGTTTCTTCATTTTATGAGACAAAACTGTGCTTTTAAGCACTCATCTGTAAAGTATTCTAGAGATGCACACACTGCACATTAAATGCTGAGAGCTGTCGGATTTTGTGCAGATGGCACGTGATTCCTATATCTTATCTTTGAGCTGGTGGGAGTTGCCGGCAGCCTCCCCTGTGATCAGTCTAACCAATTGTAGGCTAAAGAATTTTGGTCAGGGTGTCGCGACCGAACTTTTGATAATGGGCATCGGAAAGAAATCTCCAGAAGCTGAGAGGCGCCATATCGCGACTTGCCTTTACCACGCTTCACGATCCGATTCGTAGACTCTACGAGAAGCCGGTGATCCAAGACTTCTGGATACTGTATAATATATAATTGGAGATCGCAGCCACGCCAGTTCCCAAGATGGCGGACTCGAAGCCAGCAGTTGAACCAGAGGTACTGTCCCAGGCGCCCTATCTTCACATAACTGGCTGCTAACATTCTTTCAGGCTTCAGCTTCGGCACCAAAGGCGGAAATCCCTAAATCAGGGGCGAAAAATGCGAAGCCAGTCCGCCCACCGAACCCAGTATGGAAAATGATGGGACTCCCAAATATGCGCCTCAAATTGCCATCTCGGAACTGGTCCATCTTCCTCTCAATAACCGGTACCATTACCGGACTTATAGTATACGATAAGAGAGAGCAGAGGAGGGTACAAAGGAAATGGAGCAAGCTTGTAGAGCACTTGGGCAAGGAAACAATCGACCCGAAATCGATGCCTCGGAAACTCACAGTCTTCCTCGAAGCCCCTCCTACGGACGGGCTAAGGATTGCTCAAGATCACTTCAAGGACTATGTGAAGCCAGTTCTTGTCTCTTCGGGCCTCGACTGGGAGTTCATTCAAGGACGCAAGGAGGGTGACGTTCGCGCCGAATTGGCTGAGAAGATCCGAAAGGAGCGCCAGCTCAGCACGAACGAGATTCAAGAGGACGACCCTGTCCTCCTAGCTCGCCTTACCAATGGCTCAAAATTATACGAAGGGCCGCTGGGAGACATAGTCATTGGAAGAAACACCTGGAAAGAATATGTGCGAGGAATCCATGAAGGATGGCTCGGCCCCGTCGTGGAGCCTGCCAAGCCAGAAGTCCCCGTGGAGGCAGTGGAGGCAGCTGTCGAGCCTGAATTAGAGACTCTACCCGGCATCACTGTCCACAGCTCCACCGACGACGTCCCCCCTGCGCCCATCAACCCCGAACTCAAGCCAGACGGCAAGCCACCCAAGCCCCCGCAGCCAAAGCCATGGATCTCCACCGACGCCTACTCCGCCGCCACTCCCGCGCCCACTCTGCCTAATGAACTCGACCCGTCCGTCCCAATTGCATTCCCCCACATTCTCGGATTCTTCAATACCCCAAGACGCATGTACCGCTTCTTCACCCGTCGCCACCTCGCAGACCAAATCGGTCGCGATGTAGCTGCTGTCATCCTCGCGAACTCGCGGCCATACCATACTGCCGCCATTGCTGGAGGCGATACCTTTTCGTCCTCTGCCGATGAAGCCGATGGCGCGGTGAACGATGAGAGCGATAAGTCGGAGCAGGTCACGGTGCTGAAGGAAGAGGAGAAGGAGTGGCACAAGTCCATTCACAAGCCGCTCGACGACTTGTCCAAGGAGCGCACATGGCTTGATGATATGGTACTCGACCCCCGTATTGCGGGGAGGATGAGGAGGGCGGAGTTGAGCGCGGAGGATGAGGCGCGCGCTGAGCGGATTGCGAAGGAGATCACTGAAGAGGAGATTGAGGGATGGATCAAGGGGAGCTTGAGGAAAGGATGGAGGGCCGGGAATGAGGCGCTGTTCGGAGAGAAGGCGAAGAGACCTGGAGAGGGCCTTGTTGAAGATGAGAGCATGGAGGATAGATGATGTGGTAATTGAGGGCCATGATGGAGAGGAAGATGTAAGAAAATTTGTATGATATGACATTTATCTCTGGGACGAGATAGCCGGGTTTTGCATATTATCTGTCACACCAGATGTATTATAGATATAGATGATGAGGAGCGCAACTCATTTGGGTTATGTATGTACAAATATGAGCACGCAACACATAATCTCCCCTGCAACTTGAACCAATTGTTTCGGTGTGGAGATTGTGGCTACTTGTAATGCAGGTAGCTTTATATAAGATGTCTCCATAGCATTGTATTCTACTGAGCCTCCATATTTTAACCCTGTAAGCAAAGCTACCTCTTTCGATTTTACGCTCTTACACCTACATGCACAACCTCCCAAGATCCGTTGATAAATGTTCACAAAGCGGCCTATCCGCGTTCATCACGCATGCGCTGATTATGATATTTCGCCGAACTTATGCACTGGGTAACTTCTTTGCCTCCTCCTTGATGGCCTCGAGAACCTTTGCTGGTAGGGACGCAGACTTGGCCTCTAGTCCTTTTTTGAAGCGAGCGATTTGCTCCTTGACCGTTGAGTTGCTCGAGTCAATGGCCGATGCAGCCAGAAGGCACTTCAGGGCGAGAAGGTATTTTTCTGTCTTTGTTAGTTTACATAATGCCAAGAGACTTTATGGATTCTTACCTCTTCTGAAATACACCTCGAAACCAAGAAGTTGTCCCTCGATCAGCTTTGGTGCAAACTCTAGAACGGGGCCCAAGAATTTCATCGCGTCGGTCAACGGCTCTTTGGTCTCGGCAAGCTTGACACCGTTCGGGTCCTCGTCAACCTTCTTTGCTGTGGCCGCATCGACAGGAACAGCCTTGTTTGGCTCAGCCTTCTTTGCCGCTGCATCTCTCTCCGCCTGTTGCGCGGCCTTGCGCGCCTTCTTTGCTGCCTTCTTTCTCTCCAAAGCCGCCTCGTCATCGTCTCCAGAAGCTCCATTAGCTTGAGGCTTATCGTGCAGCTTCAGGTACTCCTTAACGGCACCGATTGCTGCCCTGGTGTAGAATGGGTGGTCTCGTAACCTGTCCTCCCACCTGATCATTTCGACGTATGCCCTAATTTGGCCCTTTCGGAGAGAGAAGCTGTGGAAATCGAACTGGTCCTCCTGCCACACATCAAAGATGTTATAAACAGTAGTAAAGCGCTTAAGAGCCAGGCCGACATCACCTTGTCTGGCATGCGATTGCCCATCTTCCGTGAGGTACCACATACATTGCATGTCATGCAAATCAGCGAGTGGTCCTCCCACAGCCTCAGCGCGAGTAAACATGCCCAGGGTCTTTAAAGCAGCTTCGTTTTCGTCGTTCCTCAACTGGTATTTCGCAGCCTTAGTATTGATATAACGATCTCTCTCGTCCAAAGTTCGGGCAATCTCCATCGTTGCCGACGCAGTTTTTGTGTCGCCCTTGTGCTTATATATCCTGGCTTTAGTCATATGAAAGTCGACACTCTTTGGCTCCAACTCAATTGCTTTGTCTATATATTCCAACGCCTGGTCAAGATCACGGCTGAGGTGATAGTTGTAATGCTGCGCAAGGTAATAGTAGGCGGACGAGTCTCCTTTCGAGGTGTCTCCGCTTCGCTTTGGCTCAGCATTCGTCTGTCCGCGTTTGCTGTTAATATACTCGTTGACGACTTCTAGAAGGGTTTGCTGCTTGGACTTGTTCGAGTAAAGATGCTTCAAGTTGGCAAATGTTGACGGCACTCCCTTATCCAACATTCTGTGAACATATGAGTCTGCTGCTGTCCGGAATTCGTCGCCTGAAAAAGTTAGTCACGGAGTACTTTAAGTCATGGAGCTTGAAATACTAACCATCTAAGAAATCTAAAGGTAACCGTCTGGCAGAGTCACTTCGTGGGTACTTCTCTGCATACTCATCGTAGATTGCCTTTAGCTCCTTGTGGTTACTTGACTCAATATTCAATGCCGCAGCCAGCCCATCATAATATTTCTTGCACTCCGAGTTACGATCGATAAGGGCCCGGAAAGCGGTCGCAGCCTCCTCGTTTCGGCCAAGCTTCGACAGATACTCCGCGCGAAGCTCCAAAACCGCCAGACGGTCGAGGTTGTGCTTTCCCGCAGACTCCAAGTGCTCCAATGCCTTTTTGTAGTCTCCTTGCTCAGCAATAAGAGAGTTTTTGTACATAACCGCTTCCGAGTTCTCGAAGTCGAGTTTCGATGGAGGGCTCTTCAGAGTCTCTTCGTATGTAGTCAATACTCCTTCGGCTTCGGAAAGACTGCCTGCCAGGTGGTGCGCAATTGCCAGGGCGGTCCAGTTTTGTCGTACATGAGACCTAGCCTGGAGCATTGCCCTCCTGCTGATAATGTAGCCCTGGTAGTCGCGCATCTGAATTTGGAGAAGGGCCAGATCCCTCTGGATCTGCTGCGATTCTGGGTCCAGCTTCAGGGCAAATTTGTATGCCTTAATGGCCTCTTCGAAGTTCTTGTTGGATCGATAGAGCAGACCGTAAACGTGCCAGCAGACATGCGACTTCATGTCAGCCTGGAGGGCAAGCTTGGCCAGGGCGAAAGCTTCATCGGATTTGCCAATTGAGTTCAGGATCAATGCCTTCATGGCCATTGTGTCTCCATGCTTCGGGTTTTTCTTGAGGATCTGCTCGGCCGCTTTGAGACCTGGTGTAATTTGTCAGTCTACCAGTCATTCCGTGGCCGCCGAGAAGATGCCCACCTTTCTTGTACTGCTTATCCTCATAATTGCGAACTACAGTTCGAAAGAGCGAAGACTCCTTCGAACTTAATGGTTGCGGCATCTTACAGGTATGCTGTTTGTGGCTTGAGCGCAAAAGGGCACAGGGTGGAAGAAGGCTGTCGGTATCGGAGCGCGTGAGTGCAGAGACCTGAGGCCAGCAAACCCACCCCACGTACTATTCGAGGCTACGGAACTCTAAATCCAGTTTCGCCGCACAATAGC
This sequence comes from Pseudogymnoascus sp. VKM F-4516 (FW-969), assembly GCA_000750815.1. Lineage (NCBI taxonomy): Eukaryota > Fungi > Ascomycota > Leotiomycetes > Thelebolales > Thelebolaceae > Pseudogymnoascus > Pseudogymnoascus sp. VKM F-4516 (FW-969). The sequence continues at coordinate 50,029 of JPJZ01001210.1, read as the reverse complement.
TTAAAAGGGCTTGATCGATACGCAAACTATACGGTAGCCTCGGAATGGAAGGTGAAAGTTAATTTACATACAACTGATGGCGAAGCGATAGAGAAATACGAATGTGATTATTTTGTGAGAAAATAAATTGGTGGTTCGGTAAAATAATATGAAGAGCACTATTATAACCACGGGTCTCAACTCTCAAATCATACGACGGCTGGGGTACAAGTCGGAATAAGGTTGTGTATGGCTGCCAGGGACAAACAAACTGATGGGAGTGATGGAAAGGTAATCAAGCGGAATTAAATTATGTTGGTTGTAGATCTCGGCGACGAGTTTCGTCTGTGAGGCGCTGTTGCCTCCTCACAAATCCGTGGCTCTGCATTCCCATATATTTATTCATCATTCTGCGTGTATATACTCTTACGATCTATGAAACTCGTAATAAACCAATCTTCTTCACAGCCCTGGACAAGCCAGAAATGTAATGAAAATGGAGGTCGCGTCATCTGGAGGCAGTGTAATACCAGAGACACTGTGTCGAGGAACATGAGTAAACTCAGCGGCTCCAAGACTCATTTCAAAAATAGATTTAATCATTGATTTGTCCAATTAGGACAATTTCAGAGATTAAACTGAAAAGAACAGATACTACACTTGATCTAAGCCAATAGGCAAAGAGAGCTAAAGAGAAAAGAAGAAAAAGGTCAAAAGGACGGGAGGAGGGCGAGTATATATAGGCAACGGAAAATTTTCGAAATCACGCTAGCGAGGGCCAAACCCATCCTAATGCGGTATAGTTTTTAGGCGTGAACTGGAGCTAGCAATTGTTTGTCGTGTTTGCACTTTCCAAATTCGGTATGGAGCTACTAGATGTTTGCAGTGTTTGCACTTTCTACAAGAGCCCACCACCACGCAAGGTTCCCCACCAAGAGGCAAGGCTGAAGACGACCCCGCGATGATGATGGCCATGAACTGAACTGCGCGCATTACCCATGGCCACGCAAGATATATAAAACTTTTGATTACGCCCACCTCCTCGACCATGGCGCAAGCCGACACCTTCGAGTTCCCCGCCTTCTACTCCTTCCCTCCGTTCTTCTCCCCGCAGCCGTCAACCACCACCGAGCATGCGCGGCGCAGCAAATGGAGCAGCCTCATCCTCGCCTACTGCCGGCAGAAGAAGCTCTGGAAGCTGACGCTGGTGGATGCCATCGATACGGATCTGTTCTGGAATAAAACGATCAATAGACGGGTCAGCCTCGCGGATGCAAAGGATATTGTGAACGCGATGAGGAAGGAAGGCCGGGCGGAGTGGCTGGGCGGGAAGAAGGATAGCGAGAGTAAAGAGGTGGCGTGGATCTATTGGAGGACACCGGAGGAATGGGCGGGGTTGATATATGACTGGGTACTGAATTATTTCCCAGTCATTCTCTGCTGTATTGAGCAGCACAGTAACTGACATGAATACGCAGGTTGACGAGACGGGCCAGAAAAATGTTGTACTTACGCTGTATGAACTTACAGAGAGCGAGGCCACTATATCACAGGAGTTCCATGGCATGGATCCAGACTTGTTACAACGGGCGATGGGCGTTCTTGTAAAGAGAGGGAAGGCGCAGGTATTTGGGCAAGAAGATGAACAGGGCGTTAAATTCTTTTAGACGGGAAAATAATAGCACGGAATTTAAATTTAAATAAGTCAATTATTTGGTTCACGCAGGGCATTTTGGAAGGTGGAATAGTAAGGCATGCTGTGGGACAATATGCTGGGACTATTCATTCCGACGTTAACTATGTCCAACAACCTGGACAACCACGCTGTCCCATAAAACCAAACTCCAAGCTAATGCTAAAAACGGCAAATCAGATCGCCTACTTTGCCAAGTACGCTTCATGCCATTTCACTTCTTGCCTCATTGCCGCATCGAGTAACCATTCGACCTGTACAATCCTCGGCTCGTACCCATTGTCCTGAGCCATCTGTGTAAACTTTGGCCAAAGTGCTTTCTCCTTGATTGACGTCCCTGTCAGCAGATATACAGCCTCCTCTTCGCCCTCCTCCCTCATTCTCAACGTCTCAGCCTTCGCTCTGAATATGGCGAACTCGCCTCCATTGAATTCCACGATAGTTTTGTATGTCCCGGGGCCATTTGGTATCGCTTCCGTGCAGTATACCGCAATGCCCCCAAGCAAACGACCAGAATTCGATTTGGCACGTTTTACGGCATCGGCAAGTTTGACCTTGAAGTGCTTTTCCTTCGCTTTGTCTTGCAATACGAATGACTCGGGAGGGGGCAGCACGTTTGGCGACGTAAGGCACGCGTCAATGAAGTCAGTCGACAGGATGCCGACACCAGTAGCCAACGCACAAAGAAATTTATGCGTGCGAACCATGCCTGGTGCTGCGAGATAATTGCAAGTGACGGGATCCTGGACGACGAGAATTCCAAGTTCGCGCAACTTTTTCTAGAGAGAAAGTTAGCCTGGTCACATCAAGGGTCATATCTGGATTACTTACCTTATCTGAATCCTCCTTCGCCGGCATCTCTTCCCACCTTTTGTAGCTAGTGACAAGAAGCCTGATGCGCACAGGGGGCGAACCAGTTTTTGGTTTCTTAATTACTCGGCCCTCCTCCTCGGATTCCGCATCGCTATCCTCTTCAACTTCACTAGATTCCTTTCGGGTACCCCTTTCTCTGTCAACTTGGTCTGCAGCTCGTTTGCCGCCCCAAACACCGCTGCTGGCACGCTTTTTCTCTTTCTCATAAAGTGCAATGTCGGCAGCTTGGTCATGAAGCTTCGATAATGCACGGTCTTTGGCACCACGGCTACTTGTAGACGACGGGGTTTCGTTCTCTTTGCCCGTTCTGGTTAGTCGGTTACTGTGTGGTGTCGATAGAAGATGTGCCGTTCGTTTTGGGACAGGAGTAGCTTTTGGTCGAGGAAGAGCGGGTAGATCTTGCTCATCCGCCATTGATACATCCGCCAGAGCAGAGCTAATTGGTTCAGTAGCAGGCTGAACACCTGCATTGCTGTCCTTAGTCTTCATGACAGGCCTATCCCGCCTTGATGATTCAGGAGTGGCAACGTCGCCAGGGTAATAGATACGCTCCAAAATCGCGCGATCAAAAGGCACTTGGCCAATTACCTCACCAAGGTTCGTGCGCCGTGGAAAATGGGTGTACTTTGGATTTGTCAAAGGCTGTGCTTTGCACTTGACATAGCTCTCCTCAATCCATAAATGGTTGACCATCGCAATTCCCCACTCAAGCGCAGCCTCGCACTTTTCGCTGTTATTTCGCGCAGTGATGAGATGGGTATTATCTTGTTTCATGCTTTTGGTGAACTCGCCTCCAGCAGCTTTAACGAGGCTCTCCAGATAAATTCGTGTGTCGCCACCATAGTTAGACAGAGTGATTCTCGCTCCTTCAAACCCTTCAAGCGGCATTCGAGGAATTGGATAGTGTAAAAGTCGTCGCAAAGGCGAGGTCCACTCATTATAAGTCATGAGATAATACAGCCAGGAAAGATTTCCAACGTCCTTTCCATTCCGGGAAGCTGTGATATAATCATCGCCATCGCGGTAGTTGCAAATGTACATATCGGCTTTGTAGACGCTCGTAGTTATGGCACCGCCGCCATTGGTGATGAGATCCTCAAGAACGCCTCGATGACGGCTACGGAGTTTCACATCTTCTGAAAACATAACCTTCTTGTTGCCAAAAACGCCTAGCTTGCGAGACCCAGACGGAGAATCTGACCCAAGGGGAATGTAATCAGGGACTGGGGTTGTGGCTCCTGTCACGCTGTTTGTGACTGGAACCAGGATCTGCGCCTCAGAGCCTATCCGTAGAAACTCAGGGTCGGGGAGCAAATATGGCCCTTCATCGATCCTATGCCCGAGCTTAATGCAGTCCTCAAACCAGTGAGGAAGAACGATCTTGCACTTTAATTGCTTGTCCTTCGCATTCTGACACTTCGGGTGGTCTTCTGTTAACGCCACTATATGAGTGACCTGCCTCGTAAGGCTGCTGGATTCCTGGCCTCCCATGGCAATGACGGCACCAATAATGGCATCCTGGTCGCACTCTGGAATATCGGCGCAAGTGACATTAACGCCAGAAAAGAACAACTTTGGGTCTGGCGTATACGGCCGAAAGGGAGCAAGTTTGTTCTTCTTGAGCGACGCAGCGATCCAACTTGGGGTTATGACAGGCCGCAAGTGTTCGCAAGCGATGTGGTATTGGGGGAAGTCAGAAGTAGACGAGATGATATGTGTGACTTCGGCAATTTCGATGGTTCCATCGACATTGGGTTCTGATATTGTTGCTCCATTTTCTTCGAGTATAGATCTAAACTGTACTGCCTGTTAGAGGGGTTTAACGTGATTGGAGACGAAGTCCATACCTCACGCGCATTTTCAATTGTTAACTCTCTGCTCGGAATAATAGCGACATGGCAGTCGTCAAACAATAGGGGTGGAGCTTCATTAGCCATGGCAGGCTGCTGTTATGACATTAAATGCTGTTGTTTTGGGTGGATATAATATTCCTTTTTGGGGCGTTTCCAACTGAGGTCCAGGTACTCGTAATTACAGGTGAACGCGTTCCTGGACGCGGTCGAAAACACGCCAAAACCTATCACCACGTGATGCGGGGACGATAAGGAGCACGGACGGCATGACTAGCCGGAAGCCGAGGCTCAGTTATAAGACGGCCAAGGGATCCAATGAGAAGTGAACTCCTCAACCTTGTTATAACACTATTCGAGTACAGCAATACGAAATCCGTAGGCACAACTTGGTTGTGATTTGCGTGGCTCTGCTGATTACTCTATTATTACATTATCCTAGGAGTCGTTGTAATAAAGACATATATATCATCATCGCCACCATGTCGACAGCTAACTTCAATGTCAAGGAACACGTTGTAGAGGCTCAGCATATTCGGGAATATGCAAGAGCAACGTCGTTTTCGGAGGAGGAGATTCTAAGGCTCGCCGTCAAGCAGTATATACCGCTAGACAACCCGAACCCGCAACCAGGAGATGTTACAATTATTGGAGCACATGCCAATGGATTTCCCAAGGCAAGCACCTATTCTAGACAGGCTCACCGCCCATAGCTAACAATATACCAGGAGCTCTACGAACCGTTGTGGGATGAGATATATTTACGTTCAAAGGCCAATGGCTTTCGAATCCGCAGTATTTGGATCGCTGATGCTGCCCACCAAAACCAAAGTGTAGTCCTAAATGAAGACAAGTTGGGGAATGATCGTAAGTCCTCCTAAAATACTACGAATTCCAGCTAACCACCGGCCCAGCATCATGGTTGGATCATCCCCGTGACCTTCTCCATATGATCAACCACTTCCGCAAAGAGATGCCACTTCCGTTGTTTGGAATCGGCCATTCATTTGGTGGCAATAACCTTGCCATGCTCTCTCTGATACATCCTCGCCTTTTCACCTCCCTCACCCTCTTGGATCCCGTCATTGTTGGGCAAGCGCCACACTCCGGCGGCAGAGGAGCACCTGCGGCATCGACATTCCGTCGGGATCTCTGGCCGTCTCGCGAAGCAGCGGTAGCGGGCTTCCGTAAAAGCCCATTCTACAAGTCCTGGGACCCAAGAGTTTTAGAGGCATGGAACAAGTACGGAATCCGCGAGACACCTACGCTATTATATCCGAATGAAAAGGGCACCATGACATTAAGCACCCCCGTGCATCACGAAGTCCAAACCTTCATACGAGCAAATTTCGAAGATCCTATTAATGGACCCCTGGCTCCTATCACCCAGTACTCCCATGCCGATCTCGATCCTTCCATACCCCCCGGCGAGCTATTTTATTCGCCAGCACCACCTATGGTTCTTGCGCGGCTCCCGCATTTACGGCCAAGTGTGCTGTACGTCTTTGGTGGCACCAGCAATATGGCTCCTCCGGCCGCTAATGCCGAGAAGATGCGCCTCACAGGAACCGGCACTGGAGGGTCGGGCGGGGCAGCAAAGGGGCGCGTTAAAGAGGTTGTTCTAGAAGGGGTCGGCCATCTGATTGCAATGGAGGCACCAGTCCAAACTGCAGAGAATACAGCTAAGTGGATAGGCCAGGAAATGCAGCTATGGAGGCAGGAGGCAGAAAAATTTGCAGGGTGGGCGAAGATGGATGCCATCAAGAAGCAGGTTCTGAGTGAGAAGTGGAAGAGCGTACTTGGTGGGGATCCAAGGCAAAGGAAGGCCAGCGATAGCCCGGCCAAGTTGTAAGAAGGGATATATGGATCAGAATATATATTTATAAAAAGTATCATAAATTTAAGACATAGTATATAGTTTTTAAAAATATATATATTTCTATTATTTTTTATTCCTCATCCGTCGGAATCCAAATCAGGATGCCTTCCTTGTCACTCTTCATCCCATCTCCTGGAGCTACCTTCAATACCTTCTGAAAGTATCGATCGGTAACCACCAGTTGTGGTCTAACCCACTCTCCCCTCACATTCGGCAATAAGTTAAATTTCATACCGCGCCGCGACAATGGTAACAGCTGAATAGTACTCTGTTTTGCACCCGAAAATGCAAATTTATCGTTTGGCTCCATTACCACACTGAAAGTGAGGAAGTGCATCGAGGGGTTTTCAATCATGTACTCCATATGTAGGACCATTGGTTGGACGGTGCTTTCGCTGTATGACAACTTCGTGAGGACGCGGGGCTCGCTGCTGGCGACCAGCAGTCTCGGAATCGGCAGAGTTGACGTGTTGGATGGCGATTCAGGAATGTCGCGCCGCCACTGTATTAATAGGGACAAGTCCAATGATGCTGACCTGCGGTCATCCAGGCTCAGTTTTTGAGTCAGAACGTCGAAGTGAGACTCTGCGAGTGCTTCGGGTAGGATGGGTAGGCCCAAAGATGTGTTTGGGAGTGGGTGGATGGCGGAGCAGGCTACACCACCGTTCAGTGAGAGGATAGCGAGGCTAACATCCTCCACTATTAAAGGTTCACCTGCGAACGAACAATATCTAGCGGTGAGGTTCCACTTCTGTGGGAGACCAAGTGCGGCGACTTGGTCAGTAGGTGAAGATTTTCCTTCGTTAGGATCAAAGAAGCTTGGCCATGACCTTGAATCAAGGCGTGGCGAAAAATCATAGTTAGCTTCGAATGGACTGCCAATATTAAGACGTATGGCTGCAGTTCTGGTGATTGGAGTTTCCAAGTCGGAAGCAAGATTATATTTCAATTGCAGAGTTATCTCGTAAGTCGATTGGACCAGTATTGGACCCAGGACCACGATAGCTGATATTGTGTCAGAGCTTGAGATCGACCCAAGTTTGGCGCTTGGTGGTGTTTCATCGTCTAGAGTATATTCCACGTTTGATTGAGGTGCCGTAGGTATTATGATCTTGAAGGGAAGCTGAGGATTGCCTGCGCCATCATTGGCGATCGTGACCTCCAAACTGGCAAGTGATTCTTCATCCTCGCCATTAAATATGTCGACGTTCAGGTCGATGGGCTCGTTTGTATAGTACTGCTCCTTCAAGGCCTGGAATTTAATTTCCATTTTGGGTGGTTTCGGGAGGATGATAATCGAATGCGGGTCAGCACGAACAACCCGCTTGCGGGCTGGTTTTTGGCTCCACCACATATCGCGAGTTGTGATGTGGTCAAACTCTATGATGCATTCAAGGTCGAAAAGGGGAGCGGCCAGTGCAAATGTGGCCGAAACAGCTTTGGCTTTGCCTGGTTCTCTCAGAGGACAACTCAATTCGAAGACACGTGTTTGTCCAGGAAGGAAATGTAAACTCTCTTCTCCGACAAGAGTGCCGGACCGCACGCCACGTTCTTTGGCTATAGACATAGCTGTTCCATCCGAGTTGCTATGTTCTTCGCGGAGAGCAACCTTGGTGAACAATGTATCGTCCGGGCGGGCTTCAACATCTTGAGCCTCACTGCTATGACCGATGGTGACGGGCTTCAGAGAGCCTTCAAACTTTATATTTATTTCCGCCATGGTAACTGGCGATGATCCCTCCGCAGCAAAGGATGTGACGCTCAATTGTGATGTGCATGGTTCCCCAACCTTTCCTTCAGCCTGTTCAAAGACGAAAGTTGCACATAGGAACGAATGTATATCCCGTCCTTGAAGAACCACTGCTGGCTTTCCCTTCACTGTGTCCACGTCGTCAAGGGACTTGGTAATGTCTAGAGTTTGGCGTGGGTTCCGCGAGAAAGCTGCTACGAGTTAGAGTCTGATCTTGATACAAGTAGGTCAATATCTACTTACTTGAACTCATAAGCTCCCAGTCCACGGCGACAACTGTCCCGCCATCCCCTGCCTTGGATGCAACTTCGCGCAGGATATTGCCCACCTCCTCAGTTAAGTCCCACCAGCCTTCCCGCCTCCAAGTCATGCTATGCCATAGTGGTCGGAGGATGCGCAGCGCGTCATCCCAGGCTTCTTGCTTTATAAGCTCTTGCGCCAGCTGCAGCTTAACAGCTTGAGCTGAGCGTACACTTTTCCCAGACTCATACTCTGAAATAGCTCCTCTCAACGATGCCATGTACGAATCCATGGAAGGAACTTCCGACTGTGACCGGGATTCTGACATCTGCGGCTCGGGATATTTGTCAACCCCGAGACGCTCCCAAAGCGCCCATGGGTGATTATTTCGATATATCCAGAATCTAGGCGCCTGTGAGCTTGGGTGCCGAGACTGAGCAATTAATTCCAAAGAAGGTATCTCTTGGCCATTGGGGTTGTAATCGCCTAAATTGGCTAGCGTGGTGCGGGCAGTGACGGTGCGGTCAAATGCCGCCGCTATCCAAAGGTTGTTCCTGGGAGGGTGCTCTTTTGTTTTGCGCCATTCATGTCACAATACTCACAACATATCCTGAGGAGCTGATACTCGTTGATATAATTGCATAGCTGCCGTGATCTATATTATAACAACAATCACGCGAAATCCAACTACTACTGGCCGCTGCACACCAACAAAAGTAACCAAATAGGGCGTCTATTGACACCGGGATCAGCTGTCTTTCCTGCGGCAACCGTCGCAGTTGGATACATAACCTCTCGCGTTGGGGCTCGAAAAGCGAAGGCGATCGATCTGCTTGGCTCACATTGGTGTAATACTCGCAAATCACAACGAAAGGAACGACTCAGTTCCGACAAGGCGCAACCATGCCGACGGTACAAGAGATGATGATTGCCAGGCTTGTCGGGGACATGAAGCAAGCCATCAAGCGCAAAGCCGATGGTAAGACCTAAATATCCATAATCCAGACGTTTCGGACTTAACTAACACATCATTCTCAGAATCGGACTCGGAAGACTCAATAGACCAAACCACGAACAGGGGGAACAAGCTTAAGAAGAGGGCCAGATATGTCCGCGAGGGCAGGTTAGCCATGCCGAATGGCCCACAAGCTTACAAAAAGGTAATGAGGAGCCGCCCGAGCCTGAAAGTTATTCCTGTATGCTGATACTGTGCCAGACGATCACCTATAATGAGCACTATGAGAGAACAATCATTAGCGAGCGACCGATGCTTTACGACGAGGATGGCTACGAGATGGACAGTGAAGATGACGAGGATGGCGAGGCCTTGGCTGCTGCCAATGAATTCTATCCATACAATGATGTCAGAATGGAGGGTAAGAACAATCTTTGCCTTACCAAGTCGACCTACGTTTCTAACCTCGTGTTGTAGAGTTGCTTGCGCCATTGACATCAGTCACCGACCTCCCAAACCACCCCACATTATCTAGGCCGTTCACCTCGAAAACTCTCACCGAACTTACTCTGAATGCGCGATCAATGATGCAGAAAGAAAAGGAGACTTTATGGAAGATGAAGCGCCTCCTGACAAGGCTGAGCGGGGATCACATATGGGTGCCTACAGCTATCCTGGAGACGGTAAACGACATAAGCTTCTTTGGGGATGGCAGAGCCGAATACCGGGAGCACCTCCTCGAAAAAAACCGCTCAGAAGATGCTCGTAGCGAGGATACAGCTATGAATGGAGCCCCTCAAACAGACGCTGCTACACCCGAACAAGCTGTGGACAATGCCGTGACAGAAAACGACGTTGCAATGGTCGATGTTCCAGCTCAGAATGGTTCTGGCCAAGAAGTGAAAGCCTCAACATCTGTTGAGCCTACCACGTCTGAGGGTGCTGCCAATGTAGCTAACGGAGAGTCCAAGGCAGGAGAATCAGATGCTGCCAAGAATACCGCGGAACCTGAAAATGATACAAATATTAGCGGGGCAGACAAAATGGACGGAGTCGTTACCGATGGCGAATCTAAAGCAGCGGCCACTGCGGACGCCGAGGACGCCGGCGAGGACAAAAATAACCAATTCGAAGATCCAGACACCACTTTGCCCGACCCTGATGTGCCAGCAGACGATGAAAGCGAGGAGAAGGACGAAACGGATGCTCCTGAGCCAAGGCGCATGCGCACCCGCGCCCAGGCACAAGCCGCATCCGACGACAATGTGAGGTCTCGTACGCGATCCCTCTCGAGCTCTTCCAACGACTCTTTCATACACCCGTTTTTCTTGGCACCTCCATCTGCCATTCCAGACCGAGATATTGGGCTCCCGACGCAGGAAGCTGACGAGACGAGGCGGCTGCTACAGCTATTTGTACAGAAGCAGGAGGAGGTGTGCAGGGGAAGCGAGAAGCTCTATGAGGGGCTTCTCAAGGCGGATAGACTACGCAATGATGTGATGAAGTGGACAAAGGCTGAGGCGCACACTGGCGAGAATGGGATGAGTGATGGAGAAGACTGGTATGATATGGAGGAGTGGAATTTAGACGAGGAGTTGAAGAAGGGCCAGGACGAAGACGACGAGGACGCGGCTACAACAGCGAAGAAAACGAGGACTAGGAGGCAATAGGTTCTTGTATCGATTTGACGGGCGTACAGGATGGCGGGGTAGGAATGGAAAGCTGGGGTATTAGGCGTACAAATGGTCTTGGTTTCCACATATTCACTTTTATGATAGATATAACGAGCTCTCACACTCTCTGTACAATAGGGAATATTATTGTAAGATTATACGTTCTACTCCTTGAGTGAATACTTTAAAAACGACTTTTGCTCCTCCAGCGCCTTCCATACACGTAGTTGATATATGTGCAGTCCTGTCAAGCGCTCGCTAATACTGTTGAACTCCGCTGTATACGCCACCTGCCAGCAGGTACAAACACCAATCTCTTCTTTCTTTCGCTGTATACCGCCACATCCTCTCTATTTCTCTGATATGCAATCTATCCCACCTCCACCCGGCCCACCCCGAGGCCCTGTATCATCACCCTTCTCATCTAGTTCTTCTTTCCCCGTCTGGCCTTTGCGCGCTCCTTCTCGCGCTTCTCGTAGATGCCAGCCGTGAATGGATCCTCGAAGCGGAGCGCGACAAGGTAGACAACCAGCACCTCGATGGTCAAGAGCACACCGGCCGGCTTTCCGTACCAGAGCGCAGTCCCGAGGAAGCTTAGGGTGGAACCGTAGTACATGGGCGCATCGGTAACGTTGAATGGGAAGCTAGTGACGCGGGCGTCCATCAGGATACCGAAGTAGTCGCCGAGATAGGTGCCGGTGAGGCCAAGGGCCCACATGCTGGAGATAACGAGAACATTTCCGGCGAGGAAGAGTCCGAGGGCGACGTAGGAGACGAGGGACGTTTGGAGAGCTGGGTGGGCTGGCTGGCTACGGAGAGCTTGCTCGTATAGGTAGTCGCGGAAGATGCCTAGGGAGAAGATGGAGGCAGCGAGGAGGTAGCAGCCTAGGCGTGCATTTCCACCCGCGAGCTTCGTGAGGACCTTGTTGTGGTATTCTGGGAGCTGTTAGAGGGGAATTTGTAGGTTGGAGATGGTGAGGTGGCCGAGAGCGGACGGACCTTGGCGGGCTACTGTGCTATGTGGGGTTAGCCTTTGTGTATGAGTATAAGATCGGTATAGTTTGAACTTACTTCCAGTAAATGGGGTTGAATGCAATAGAAGCTGCGGCGACTGTCACGGTGTCAGTTGCATTTTTTCAACTGGCACTGGCATGTGACCAGAGAGCCTAATATTCATGTAAACATACCAGCAAGGCTCTTCTGGTCGAAGTCGACATAGTTGCTGACGAGTTTGAGGTATTCTGCCATGTTGATGTGGATAAGTAAACAGAAAACTATAGTTGACGAGTTGCAGATGACGAGGAATGATTGAAGACGTGACGGCGGCAGAAGGCGGCCCCGGTTCCTGGACAAGCTCCAAGCGAGCTCTATTTGGTGGATACAATGACGTTAATGAAGCGAGGCTAAGGAACAATAGAAATGTTACCCGAAAGTCGGAACGAGAGCTATGGACAGCTGAGAACCGATATGATCAATTTAGGCTTATCGTATTTATTATTTTAAGTTTATTTTCGAGTAGCTGGCTCATTCAAAGCCCCCCTGAGTGACTGAGAGCCTTTATTTCCCTCATAGTTGTTGTAACAACTGCGGCTATGTACGGTTGTTGTTCCGATGTTTGGCCTACGCGGGAACGTTGAACCTGACAACCAAATTCTCATTCATAAATGAACGTTGGCGAAAGCTTATTTGGATAAACATATGACTAGTTCAGTTCACATAGTCAAGGCAATGCATATTATTTTGATGTTAATTCATTGTAAGCCTCTTCTATTCCATCGAAGCCTATACGCGTTTTCGCCCCCCCGATCCATTTATGAGCACTGTCAAGCCAAGCCTGAAGATAGATAAAGGCCGAAAACATGCAAACGTCCCACTCCCCTATTTCGATACACAAACAAGAGTAAAAGGCAGTCCCTGGCAATGCCGCTATTAAATTGCGAGGCAGTAGGCCCGGGAAGCGGGTATGAAGATAAGGGTAGAGCAGACCAATAGCAAAAGCAATATTGTCCAAACGCCTAGCACGCCTCGAGCATGTACATGACGCCAGACAGATGAGTGAAGGAAATAAGTTGTGCACCGTGCCAAGCCGGCGAAAAGCAAACACCATTGCATTGCAGAATATTGGAACCAGCAGGATTGCTCTGGCCCCGTCCGAGTAGAATCGTTTTCCGTCTACCGATCGTAATTTTTTGTTTCGTGATCCATCCAAAGAGTTCATTTCAGTTGTAGCGAAAACTCATTTTGAATATGCCAAGCATTGTTTATATTATCTCGTTTATTGAGAAACGGAATCCAAAGGTTGGGAGATTTCGATGCCGAGCTCTTCGGCATGCTTCTTGGACCATTGGCGGGAGTGGATTGATGCTAAGATGGAGTCAGTAAAATAACAAAGGAGGTTTGAAGTGTATATATTAGACTTACCCTTCATGAACTTCTTGCTGGCATACTTCTTGAAGAAAGCCTCGTGTGTGACTGGGCGGGCGAGATAGTCGACCATAAGAATGAAGATTGGCTCGATTTGCTCTTCCGAGTATCCAGCATAGTGTGCGATGGTGGCATCCCACGGGCCCTTGTCAAGGATCTTGCGAGCCAGGTACATGGACGAAGCGGCGATCTCACTAGGAAGATAGCCCATGAAGCGGTGGTCAAGGAGACTGATCTCCATGAGGTACTTGCCCAGAGTGCGGGTCTCGATATCATAGTTGTCGGCCTTCGAGATACGTCTCAGGAAGTTCATTGGGTTGGGGTAGCTCAGATCATAGTTGAGGGCAGACAGAACGTAGCGCTCAGCGCTGAGGATTTCGGCTTCCGTGAATCCGTCATCAGCGACGTGGCGGAAGTTCTGAACGTGAGGGGAGAGAACCTCCTCGTACTTCGAAGCGATGAACATGGCAGTGACCCCAACGAGTTGGAGGCGATCGAGCTGAACCACCTTGGCGGACAAGAAACGATCGAGGATGTTGACGGCAAGGAAGAGAGTTTCCGGCAGAAGGTGGAAACGAGTGTGAACTTCAATGAGCCAGTCGACAAGGATGCCACGCATCTTCCACTCCAAATCCTCTTGGTGCTTCATGTAGACAGGGTTGGGCATGGTTGCAACCTCAAGCTCCTTCAGGTAGTCGAAAATCTCGTGGACGTATTCGGCAACCATCAATGGGTCATCGATATCCTCAGCGTCGAGGTCGAGAATCGGGTCTTCGACTTCAGCCTCCTTGACAGCCTCGACTGGGACGCTTTCGACCTTGTTCTCACTCATAACCTCAGGAGCAACTCGCTTTTCAACACTGGTGTGGACCTTTTTCCTCGCAGGCTCTTCATCTTCTGTGACGGACTCCTTGATCGAGAGTGAGCTTGTGCTTGAGGTTGTCTGCCTCTTCTTCGTGACACCGCCACCAAGAACTCCAGATCCGCTGGCTGTCCTCTTCAGTTCAACCGTAGATTTCTTGTTGTTATCCTTCGACCCCAACGCGGTTCTGGTGGAGTTAGTGCGGGAGACCTTTTGGATTCCTGTTGGTTGGGCAGCCTTTGACACGAGGCCACTCTTTCCCAAAGGTTTCTTTCCCTCAGCAGCTCCGTCGCCCTTTGTGACATTGCTCACGTCTCCGAGTGCAGCACGTTTGCGTTGAAGAGGCTGGTTGATTTGAAGGCCTGACTTCTTGGATTGAAGAGGCTTTTGAGCGGCACTGGACAGATCATCCACGCTGAGAGCAGCTGCCTTAGCTCTGGTCAGTCTTGTTGTTCCGACATTCTCATCGTTCTCGTTTGTTGCCACTCGGGTTCTGAGTGCTCGGGCCTGTTGGGATTGTGTTAGAGCCTGTGAGATGGGTGGAATTTGCGTGTAACAACAAAGGCGGTAATACTTACTGGAGGCATATTGGGGGATATACAACAGTATAATGATTGTATCGAATGTTATATAAAGCTATAACAAATTAGCAACGCGTACATAAGGCGAAGGCGTGCTGGCCAAAGTAGTTGCAATTTTGGTGACAAGACGCCATAAATAACGCGTCTTGGTTGCCAAAACAACTCGAGGAGGATAGAGATGCCTTACAGTATTGAAGGAGTCTATGTGTTCATAAACTGTCGAGAATTGGGAGAGGTTGGAATAGGAGCGTGGTCGATGTTGACGCTGTATAGAAGGACTTGGTAAGAGGCTGCCACGTCTCGGGGACACCGCTACTGAGCGTTAGGATAACTCAGTGCGTCAAAACAGTGTGATCTCGATCATGGACGCGGAGAACAACAAAGAATTGGGTGATAAAGAGGTCGTGGAGGGAAGATTAGAAGGTTTGTTGTTGACGTCGAAGGGAGGAGTGAAGGAAGAAAGAGTACGAAGTACTGACCTGAGGTGGAGCTTTGCGTCTCCGTGCTTGTTTGTACGTCTTAGCGCGCGAGTTTCAACGCCAAGAGGAGATGGGAGGCGACGCGATTTGAGACGGAGAGATGAGGAGTATTTGGCGAAAGTATTTGGCGTGTAATTTTGAGAAGAGTAGAAACTATAGTGAGACTTATAATAAATAAGTTTTCATGGCCGCGTTCAAAGTATTTTGGGGGATTTATCACGAGTCGGTTTCGTGGTTTTCGTGAACGAAGCTGTTGCGGGGGAGTTACCTGGGTACTTTCGCTTCAGTAGTTTCAAGCCGCGAACGATAAACATAGCAACCGCAGGGCAACCACTAGTACCACAATTCTTAACGCGCCTGATTGGTTAATTCAATTAGCCAATGAGAACCCGTGTGTCTCAATTGAGTTCCGAGCTAAGAAATTCATCACGACAGGACAGCACCGATCGACCCTGGAAGAGACAGCCAGGTGCAACTTATCCTACAACTACCATCATCCAAGCAGGACTCCCAGAAAGGCTGGGACGGATTGCTTAAGATGCTGCAGCCCAGGGTACTGCTGCGGGCGCAGAAGCCGCTATGCCACACCCTCACCTTACGCCCTCTCCGTCCTCGGACATATGCCACGGCTGTCGAAGAACCAATCTCCTCGGAATCTCAGCAGACCTTCACATCTACCGCAATCTCGTCAAGTTTTGCGCCTCCGCCTGTTGTCGTCGACAGCAATGCCAGTTTCGCTATGCGCACATACACACCCAGGACTCCTGGTGTGCGTCATTTGAAGCGAGCGATCAACGACCACTTATGGAAGGGGAGGCCATTTCTCCCATTGACCTTCGCTAAGAAGGGACATGGCAAGGGTGGCAGGAACAACTCTGGACGTGTGACGATCAGGCATCGTGGTGGTGGACACAAGACGAGAATCCGCACTGTGGACTTCGAAAGGATGGTCCCGGGACCTCATACGGTAGAGCGTATTGAGCACGACCCTGGACGGACAGCGCATATTGCGTTGCTGAACGAGGATGCTACTGGTAAGAAGAGTTACATTGTTGCCCCTGAGGGAATGAGAGCAGGAGACGTTGTGCAGAGCTACCGCGCTGGAATCCCGAAGGACTTGCTTGATAGCATGGGAGGAGTGGTCGATCCCGGTGTGTTGGCAGCCAAAACCGCATGGAGGGGAAACTGCCTACCATTGCACATGGTTCCTATGGGAAGCATTGTCTACAACGTCGGTTCAGCTAAGGGCCGTGGAGCAGTCTTCTGCAGAAGTGCTGGCACATACGCCGTGGTCATGAGCAAGGACGATGCTACGACCAAGGGCGGCGAGAGGCATGTCATGGTCAAGCTACAGAGCGGCGAGATTCGCAAAGTCAGCAGAGATGCCTGCGCAACGATCGGTGTTGCCAGCAACCCCCATTACCAGCACGAGCAGCTTGGAAAGGCTGGCCGAAAGCGCTGGCTCAACATCAGGCCTACTGTCCGTGGTCTTGCCATGAACGCCTGTAAGTCACATTTACTAGCGTTAAAGCGCTCATCTCTGACATGAATATAGGCGACCATCCCCACGGTGGTGGAAGAGGTAAATCGAAGGGTAACGTCGATCCCGTCAGCCCTTGGGGTATGCCGGTAAGTTCTATCACACAACTATTCCGCAATGCAAATATCTAACTTCATTTCTAGGCAAAAGGAGGATACAAGACGCGCCAAGTCCGCAAGCCCAACAAGTGGGTTGTCACCCCTCGTGTGCGTAACGGCGGCAAGCGTAGAGCCAAGTAGATGTACACTACCTTGGGGATACATGGGAGAAGCGTTTTGTTTGAATGGCGACGATGTGTAAGACGGGTGGGCGGAGCAGGAGAGCACTGTACTTGTACTACTATATGCATATATGCGCCGAGAAGAGGCACAACCCCGGGACTCTTCCTAGTACTCGGCGTGTCCGTGTCTCGGTGAGCATATCGGCGTTAGTCCTCTCCCTGTAGTATAGAATAGCTCGTTTGGAGGAGCTAGCTGGATCTAGGCGCGGGATCTCCAGAACGGGGACTGAGCCGAATCTGTTGTATAGATAGAAGCGGGAAATACATATATTATTTTACGTACCATCGTACCATCTGCAAGCTTACTATCTTGGCCCGTTGGCTCTTTTTGTCTGCCTGATATGCACGGTGGGAATATTTAGCTGGAGTCGGGGCTCGGGGAGGTGCCCTGCATGGCTTACCCGAAGGTATTGCTGGGGTGCAGGATGCTTCTGCAAACGAAGGATCCGACAGAAGCAAGGCGATTGCTAGCGAAGAATGAATCGGCACGAGCATCCCACGCTGAGCTGGAAGGAGAGGAGAGCATAATTGTATTAGAAGTTGGGCTTGGCGGAATGGTGGTGGTCTAGAACGAAAGTCTGCGGCATGGGCGATACATAGCAGTCTGTCAGAGGTCGGGAGTAGTCCCGGGAGCTCAATATCGCTCTGAGTGTTTCTAGTATCTATGAATTCAATGGAGGGATTCGATAACTTAGGGCTGTAATTACCATATGATATACTTTCAACAAACTTGTTTCTCAAATATCAATCTGATGGGAGGAATTTCGACCATATTTGATTCCAGCAGTAGTTATCTACGTACATATAGTCCCTCCTAAGCCTTCAGACCCCCATGAGTATAGCAAAGAGGACAAGAAACACTCTGATTGAGGTTATGTCCCTAGCCACGCTATGTTTTCCCAGAAAATCCATAAGCCGTCATGGCTGGCCACGGCCATCAAAAGGGCCCACAACATGCCAGTTGCACCCGCAAGAAAACGCCTTTGATAACCCAGTTTCATAACAATAAAGACGGATCTTTAGCCTTTTATCTCCTCCCTTCCAGCCCCGTTCCTTCAAGCCGGAGCCTTTGGACAAGCGCTCGCGTAATCGCTACTCTTGCACACAATCGTAGAGCCATAACTACAGCAGGCCCCGCTGGGACTGCACTCATACATATCACGCGTATAAAACCCGCCGTCCCCGGACTCAGTGACTTCCTGGCACAGCCCGCAGTACTGGCCTTGCTTCGTGCCTTTGGCGCATTTGCAGCCGTTCTTTGGACAGGCGCGTTTCTCTAAGCCAAAACTTGGAATGTGAGTGTCGAGGCCACGGTCTATAAGGTCCTGATCGCGCTTGATCTTGGCCTGGACGTCGAGAGCTATGTGGGCGGGTTAGCGGAGTGTTTGAAGCAGATGCGGGGAGGGAGAAATACGGGCGTCGTCGACTGCTGCGGAGGCAGCAGCAATGAGGGGCGCAAGGAGGAGGGCCACTTTGATGAGCTGCATGGTGACTGCGGATCGTAGAAACTGTCCTAAGGAGGGAGTTCAGCCACCCTCGGGAGATTGAAGCGATCAGTGAAGCAGTTGCGATAAAGAGCAAGAGAGAGGCACTCCTGGCTGGGGACCATCGTCCTTTTCTCCAATCGACCACAGCCCTACTGTATCTGTCATTACAGAAGGCAGCGATCGCCATCTGCCAAGGAAAGGCTGTGCACGGCCTGCGCCATACAGAAAGGGGGACCCGGACCCCCACCTCCCATTGGCATGTCTCATTGGACGGTGAGCGAATTTGGTATCATTTCACATAGACGTTTAGATCGTCGGATCGAAAAACGGCACGGGAATAACACACTGTACCAATCATTGATAACTTTATGACGACTGTGGGAAAGCCATGCTGCTCAGCGCGCGGCCGGTGCGATGGGTTGGGCAGTTTTGGGCAGGTGGAGGCCAGCTGACATGCCGGGTATGGGGATTAAATTGCTTCCCTTGGCCTTCCTAGATGGGAGATGGGGAGTCCATGCTTCGAGGAGTCTAGAAAATGGTGGCGGAGGCCGTTGGAGGCAGCCAGTCGCCAATGGGAATGCTGTGGCTGATGCGGGGTTGGGAGATGGTATAGTACCGTAACTTAGTAGCTTTATCTGAACAAGATTAAAACTTCGCAGCCGCTTAATAGAAAGGAGTCCCCAATCATACTCTATTTAAACTATGAGATGAAAAGAAGGCCACTGAATAGGCTGTTTTCGTTGCTCTTTAATGATAGTTTAGTTCTTCCGAGTACCATAGCAACTAGAGTTCGGTCCGCGCCGCAAGGCTGCCCCGCCCCGTTAGTGTGGCGGTGCTAGAATCCTACTATCATACATATCGCAGCCTTTCTCAAAAATATCGACGTAAAAAAATACGCTCAAAGATATTGAGAGTAGGATTCGATGAGCCCTATCCAGGATGCAGTTGGTTTGTAACTCTAGTTTATGACTTAGTATATAGACTAAAACCCTCAAGGCGCCGGCGGCGTTCTGGCAGATATGGGCAACGCAATGTGCGCCAATGCAACGTGCGCCAATACCACCGCTCTTCTCGCCGCCGCCTACGCAAACCAAAACGTAGTAAAATGGCAATCAGCACTTTGGGCGCTCCTCGCCCTTGCTATCAACGCCATGACGCAACCATCTATCGCCGACCCCTCCCCAAACTCCGCCATCTCCCTCGCCCGTTCCTCTCCCGGTATCTGCTTCATAGACGCTATCTCTACTCTCACCTGGGTGGCTGTAGGCCGTCTCTATGGCGAGTCAGTTTCCAATTCACTCGCCGCCAAACAAATTGCCACACACCATGACCTCGCTACCCCCCGCACCTCCACCTTCTCTCCCGCTGTCAGCGCCGTCTTCTTCGTCCTAGGCCCTCTCCCCCAGGCCATAAAGCTAGCTGGAATGTCCAATGTCTACACCACCAATTTGCTTGGCTTTATCTTCTTCATCTCATACCTCATCGGAGTCTGGGAATCCGAAGCAATTCGTCGCGCCACACGTCACCACGCGGGACAATCCTGGCTATCTTTCGCCGTGAGAGCGCCGCGTATTCCAGTGCATGTGCGCGACCGTCTCGCCTGGCTATCCGAGTCGGTATGCTCGGCAATGATTGTGTTTAACTGTGGCGTGTGGATAGGAATCGCGCACGCGATTGTTACTACGAGTAAGGATCCCGGAAAGCTCAGCATCATGCGTATTAAGCAGTCAGCTATATTACTAGCCTGCTACGAGGTTGCGGTTATGTTTATAGCTTTGCCAGCAGGACTGTTGGGAAAATGGTACCTGGGAAAGTGGCTGCAAGGGCGGTTTTCTGAGAGAGTAGGGCCTCGAAGGATGAGGCCGGCGCTCCATGCCGGTCTTCTATATGGCCCTGCGGCGTTTTCCAGTTTCTCAGCGTTAGCGCTCATGATCTTCTTGATTAAGCTTCTCCAGAACTCCTTTAGCTCCGAAAAGGAGGTCCACTTGGGCTGGAAGACGTATGCGGATACGAAAGAGTCGCTCGTCGGCCTCTCATGGGCCTTGCTTGTGCTATTCGTCTTGGCTATTTCCGTACCTCTCCTCACTGTCGGACTCTTCATGGCAAACAGTGTGCTGGAACCTAGAAAACCCGAAGAATTAAATGAGAATAATACCTATGCGTTTTTATATAAGGTATTGCTACCTGGGTTTGCAGCATGCAATCTAATATTTATGGTGTTATCTTACGCATATATATATGATGATATGTGGACGTCGAAGCCAGGGTGGAGTGAAATGTTGGGTTGAAAGTCGCATATTATGACAATGAGAGACGAATATATATAGAATAATGAAACTAAAAACGCCTTGATCTGCATTTAGTAGCTACTTATGCCGCGTAAAATCATCACGAAGGAGTTATTCTACCAGGCAGTCTTGAAGGTATTAGATTAAATATCTATAACTGGCTAAGCCTCCTTGACCGCACCGACCTCCTCTACTACCCTCTCGCCCCTATCTATATTCTCTTTATTCTCTAACTGATCAAACTTCCGCACAACCTGCAACGTGGCACAGTAGCCAAACGGCAACGCAATAAACCAAAACGCGAAGTTGATGCTTGCCGTGGCTATCAACGCCGTCGGCACTGCCTGTACCCCGAATCCGATGGCAACCGCGGCCGTCTCAATCCCTCGCAGCAAAGAGCTGTACCGGATCTGGTCACCAGGAGAATCCGACAAATTACTAATGCACCAGTAGATATAATTTTCCACCATACCGAGACTCATCCGCTCAAACATGTACAGCCCAAAACCTCGCCCGAAGGTGCTCTGATCCGCCCAGTCAAGCTTCGGCTTGGTGTGCCTGTATTCGTTCTGGATGTACACGGCCCAGATCCACGTCGCGCTGTTAAGCAGCGCAATCAGCACAAATGCTGTTATGGCGCGCGTCTGTCGCCGTTTCGCCCATGGTAGGTCCACGATCGAGCCGCTAATCCAGGTGGCCATCGTCGAGAGGATGGCCGAGAGGAAGCTCGCGAGAGCTCGTGAGCGTATCGAGAAGTATGTCGCCAGGTATGTGCCGGGATAGGCCTGAATCCAACCATAGTAGAAAAATAATGGTGTTAGAAGCAAAATTGGAGTACTCTTAAGTAGGCGCCACATCTCCTTCGCTTCGACACGCCATGGTATCCCCCGAGCGGCCTCGATGCGCGTCCCGTCGTCGCGTTGCACCTTCTCTGGGTTCGACAGTAGCAAGCCAAAGAAGAACCCAAGGCATTGAATGGCGATGAAACCTAGGTAGGTCTCATATCCTACCTGACCGGTTTGGTTTGACTTATGGTTGAGAGCAAGGGAAATGGCCCCTCCTACGATGTTTCCAAAATTCCGGAACGTGAACCACGTCGCAATGTAACGCCCACGCTTCCCCTGCTCCGGATACCCCGTTGCAATGGCGCCCTCCACGCTCCAGAAGAATCCTGCACTGATTCCGCACGTCACGGCGCCCAGGTACACGAACCACGTCGATCCGAAGCGGTTGTTAACGTACAGCCCTGCAGCATAAAGGGGGTAGCCGAGAGCGCCTAGTGCGAGTGTCCACCTGAATCCGAAGATGTTCGTGATCCACGGCCCAGCGAAACAGGTTACTGTCATAAAGGCGTAGAGTAAGGCATTGGCGCCGTTGACAAGGTTAGGGCTTTGCGAACCACCCACGCCGAGGCCGTTCATGGCGTTCCATATTCCTGGGGCGCTGAAGGCGCAGATACCCACGACGAGGATCTGGAAGAGGGTACTGCGGAAGAATGGAGGCTTTTGCCTAACTGGTGGTGGTATCGAGCCTGTCGCAGTCGCAGGGGAGCTCTCTTCGAGATCCCCCTTCCCAACGCTAGACGACGTTGACATATTTCGTCGAGGACTAGGGCACAAGAGGCGGGATAGAGGTGATATGAAGAGAGTGCTGCAACGCACTGCGCTTTAATCGGCGAAATAAATCCATCGTGAGAGCTGTGCTGCTTCTTATGTATATCATGGACAGCTTCGTTCGTGACGATCTGTGGATCTGGTGCTCGGTAGATCTCTGTGGTCTCCATCCGATAAGCACGCAATATGAGACATCATAAACGTGACAGCCACGCTACCGGTAAACCCTTCTACACCTTGTAGTATCGGCCAGGTTCCGTTAGTAGTGAGACGACGATGCTTAGTGTAGTTATTTCCTGTTTTAGGTGCAGGATATGCGGTTTTTTTGCTTTTGTCTGTTGCGTCGTTACTAAGTTGAGTGATACCAGCGGTGCCGGGTTCTAGGTCGTGTGCGAGGACCCTGGGCGGGCCACATGTTAGGGCCCGAGCGCACTTAGCTCTAGACCACAGTAGGTGGTAACATAGCTAGAAGAAGAATAGATTGTAATTCTAGCCTTTAATCGCGGCATTAATTCCAGTACTTCAAGCGTACTCTACACCTATTGTGCTACTGTCTATTACTGTTGTATCGTGATCCTTCGCCTTGAGAACCCTGTCAATAGCTTAACACGGCATTACTTCCGTACAATTGTAGTACTGTAAGTGCCGGGAAGTTGGGGGAATACATTTCGTGATTTTAGCACGGATGAGAGAATACCATACCAAGCACCTGGATCCCATGGGTTTACCATGCGAGCATGCATTATGATAACAACGTTGGAGATAAAGGCGTGGCAATGCGCACCCCTCATTTCTGCGGGGTAAACGGAGGATTTAAGTCTTATTGTTTGGAAACTATACCACTGAAATCTGTCTAATAATACTGCAATATCTAGGTTATCATGGCGGCGACTGTTGAGCAGCTCGGTATCAGTTCGCTCAAGCTTGACGGCGCTCCCTCGCCGTCGCTTGTATTCGAGCCGTTTGACCTGCCATCAACCAATCAGCGAGTACTTGGAGCCCCTTATCCCGCCAACACTGTCACTCCACTGGCTCTAAGACCATCCGTCCATGACAATGCCGAGGTCGACCTCGATACAGCCGTTGAGACGATAAAGTCTCTCCAGGAACAGGATGGCATTCTCACCAAGAAGCTTGCCCTCCACGGCACTCTGCTCTTTCGAGGCCTCCCAATCCACAGCGCCGCGGACTTCAGCAAGTTCGCCCACGCTTTTGGTTACAAGCCGCACGAGATTATCGGAATTGTCGTCGAAAGGCAACTACTCGCGCCGAACGTAGCACCCGCCAACGAGGCCCCGAAAGAAGTCCTAATCTACAACCACAACGAGTCGCCCCAGGTTCCGCACGCACCAGAATACATTTTCTTCTACAGCCACCGCGCCCCCGCAAAAGGCGGCGAGACTCCCATCTCCTCTTCGCTCGAGCTCTTCTACCGGGCACAGCAAGAGATCCCCGAGTTCATCGCCGAGCTCGCCGAGAAAGGCATCCTCAGCAGGGTCACCTACAAAGAGGACAAGCAGTACGAGGGCGGCTCGACACTGCAGCAAGCATTCGGGAAAGAAATCCAAGACGGCGACGACGCGGCCACGCGGCGGGCTAAGATTGAAACCCAGATCGCACGCTATGGCCGCGGCAAGTATACGACGTGGGAATGGACGGACGAAGGCCTGGTGCTGACGCACCGGCTCCCTGCCATCCGCACACAGCGCGGCACGAACTTACCGACTCTATTCACAGGGCTGGCGGCGTACTATCGCAATGCGCAGGTGAACAGCGGGGCGCGGCGGAATGTCACGCAGCAGTTGTTTGGCGACGGGTCGCCTATCCCCGACAAGTTCCTCTCTCGCCTGGCGGAGCTCACGGATGAGATCCGGGTGCTTCATAAGTGGCAGCAGGGCGACGTGCTCGTCTATGATAATGTCATTTCTCAGCATGGGAGACAGCCTTGGGAGGGGGATCAGGCTGATAGGGTGGTGCTTGCGAGCTTGTTTGATGGCCATGATGTGCCTGGCGCGTATGGTTTTGGGGACTGGGCACAGGTTGTGCAGGCGCTTGATTTATAGTCCCTAGCTTTCAATAGCTAGATAATTTATTGCTGATAGACGAAGTTAATGTTATGAAATAGTTCAAGTTGAGTTGTTATCCGCAGGAGCTATGAAGTGATCCAGAGAGCCTCCCATGCGAATATTATGCAGGGAAATCAAACTCCCCTGTACTCAGCCAAACCGCCGATCTCTTAACTGGCAACACAGCGACTTAACTTAAAAATACCATTCGCGCCCATCAACAAGCCCGAGCATACCTCTCAACATTTAGGTTGCAGATCCGCCGCCCACGCCAAGGCACTAGCAACATGTCCATGCAGCTCAACCACCCTAAACTCTTTATCCAAATGTCTGGTGCGCCGGGGTCTGGGAAGAGCACCATAGCAAGACTGCTGGGTCAATCCATTGGGGCAGTAGTCATCGATCACGACGTCCTCAGGTCCGCACTCCTTGAAAATAATCTTCAATTCAGCGAGGCAGCGAAGAATGCCTATGAGCTCCAATGGGCGCTTGCCCTCGACGTCATGAAGCAAGGCCTTAGCGTTATCATAGACAGTACCTGCAACTTTCAGGTGGTCCTCGACCGTGGTTCTGAACTCGCCAAAATACAGGGCTACCAGTACTGGTATGTCGAGTGCCAGGTCCGAGACATCGATCTATTGGACCGACGGCTGCGGTCCCGTGTCCCGATGACGAGCCAGCGTACGGGCGTCGACTGTGCCCCCGCTGCTGCTGTTGTAAATGGCATTGGTGAAAAAGAAGACGCTGGCGCAACCTTTAAGAGGTGGATTGAGAATCCGTGTCGCCCAGAGGGAAAATATATTGTCATTGTAGACTCAATTGGAAACCCAGAGATGCTCCGAGATCATATTCTGAGAATGATCGCCAACTAAGGGGTGCAGTTGCACGATAAGACGGACCGCATGTAGCTTAACCTAATCTTTAGACGACGCTTACTTGATCCGTTGCCGCCATCAAGTTAATGGATTTTAATGGTAGCTTCTTATGGAAGGAAGGTCTAAACTACGTCTGGGCCTTTGGGTTAACTACGTACCATGGTGTTTACGGAGGTTAAGGGGGGTTGCTATCACTTGAGTGTAGAGAGATCAAGTAGGCAGTATGGGCCCTGAGCGAACCACCTAAATATAGCAGATATGATATTGTATTCTGTTGTTTATTATTATTGTTGTCGTCAGCGACTTGATGGGAAGAAATTGACGTGTCGTGATTCTCAGACAATAGAAGGCGTCTTGGTCTGCAAACAGACAGCTTGTTTTAGAGTGACATAAGCCGTAGGGGACTGGGACAATTCGTGACGCAGTACAAAGACTGTGCGTCCTCACGAGCAAACATCCTAAAATGAATAGTAAATTATAAATGGAAATAATCCAATAATTGCAACTTATAGATATAGTAAGTATTCTTAATAGTATGGCTATTTGAAACTATTGGAATTGCTATCGCTAATGAATGTTAAAAAGCATGGGTTGTACGGCACAGACTTTGGGACGGCGCCAGACGAGTACAACCAAATAAGATCGAAGTCTTTTTTGGGAGGCAGCATCAAGGCTAGGGCCGATGTGACTCTAGAATACTCGTACCAGTCTTAAAAGGCCGATACGACCTTGGCCCACACAGACCTCAGTGGTCTAGAGCCGCATCGGCCTCCCTGCCAAAGATATACGCAGTCCCTTGATGTCAAGAAGGCTAGCTGGGCCACAATGCTCAAGTCGAAGCCAGTCAAATCGAAGCCAGTCAAATCGAGGCCAGTCAGGCCGAGGCCAACCACATCGAGGCCTGTGAAGTGAGGCCAGTCAAATTGAGGCCATCTCAATTGAGGCCTGTCGAGTGAGGCCAGCCAAATTGGGGTCAGTTAAATTGAAGCCACTCAAGTAAGGCCAGTCAAGTCGGAGCCAGGCAAATCCGAGTCTAGTCAAATACGACTCCAGAAAAATCCGAGTCCAGTCAAATCGAGGCCAGTCAAATAGAGGCCAGCAAGGGAGGCCGCTCAAGTCGACGACTTTATGACGTGCGACAGCTGTAGAGAGGTTACGTGAGTTTGGTACTCGTCCCTTGCGGATTGCCTCATAGCTATAGCTTCCAAGCAAATTTCAGGTGAGAATGGAGTTTGGTACACGCTTCTTGAGGATTGCCTCATAGCTATTGCTTCCAAGCACTTCTCAGATTAGAAACGATGTTACCATGGACGAAATCTGCCACGAATGACAAGTCAGCAACAGCTCCCCTGGATCGCCGATGCGCGAATTGATTTTAACCACAGCTCGCCATATTCCAGGATGACGTTGCCTCAAAGGAGCTTTGGCAGCGGGAATCTGCTCTGGGTGCCTGTATAAAGGACCTGGGAGCGCGTCAGTGATCATTTTATTCTCCAACGTACCCCTGACAGTACTATACGACCCTTCGCCATCACGATGAAGTTCCCCTCCCGCCGCTTGAGCGGCAATACCAATGTCGCCTCACCGAGAAGAAAGAACAAAGACCAGCTGGGCATGCTGGGTCTCGCCGACAACACGCGCAACAACACTGTTGCCGTCATCGGCGAGTTCGTAGGGACATTTTTATTCTTATTTTGGTCTTTCGTCGGCG
The DNA here is from genome assembly GCA_000750815.1 of Pseudogymnoascus sp. VKM F-4516 (FW-969). Classification (NCBI taxonomy): domain Eukaryota; kingdom Fungi; phylum Ascomycota; class Leotiomycetes; order Thelebolales; family Thelebolaceae; genus Pseudogymnoascus; species Pseudogymnoascus sp. VKM F-4516 (FW-969). Next base: position 22,931 of record JPJZ01001210.1, on the reverse strand, counting down.
CCCAGATCGCGAACACACCCAAGCCACGCGACGGCGCTCCCCCAAACACGTCAAACCTGCTCTTTGTATCGCTATGCTTCGGCTTCTCCCTGACTGTGAACGTGTGGGCGTTTTATCGGATCACGGGTGGGCTGTTTAACCCATCGGTATGAGCCCCCCTCCCGAGAATCAAATGCTGCGCTGAGCTGATGTTGAAAAGGTGACGCTTGCTTTGTTCCTTGTTGGTGGGCTACCGGCCATGCGCGCCCTCCTCGTCTTTGTTGCACAGTTACTGGGGGGAATATGTGCAGCGGCAGTGGTGTCTTGTCTTTTCCCTGGAGATCTCAATGTGGAAACAGGGCTGGGCGGAGGAGCCTCAATAGTCCAAGGACTGTTTATCGAGATGTTCCTAACTGCGCAGCTGGTGTTCGTGATCATCATGCTCGCGGTGGTCAAGCACAGATCGACGTTTTTGGCTCCTGTTGGAATCGGACTTGCTTTCTTCCTCACTGAACTCTGCGGTATGTACTGGCCCATCCAGGTCCGGGCTATGTGAACTAACGTGTGATAATAGGCATCTACTTCACCGGAGGCTCCCTCAACTTTGCCCGTTCCCTCGGCCCAGCAGTCGTGAACCGCCACTTCCCTGGTTACTTCTGGATCTACTTTGTAGGGCCGCTTCTCGGATCCCTCCTCGCAACAGGCTTCTTCAAACTGCTGAACCACATGCGCTACCAGACCTGCAACCCAGGCCAGGACTGCGGCGAAGACGACGCGCCGCAGGAAAGCGGTACCATTGGTGGCAACAACGGAGGCGGAAGCGGAAGCCCTCCCCTTAAGCACGATCGGAATGTCTCCGGGGCCACCGCGGTGGACCATGACGAAGCAATTGGTGGCCAAAGAATGCCAGCACAGAACGGCTATAGCAATACGCAGAATGGCTATAGCAATACGCCGTTGCACCAGGAGGGTATTTCGCCTCTAGGAAGCAGCACGTATACGACACCCGCATACAACAGCAACGCAACTGTGCAGCCCGGGTACGCAGCTAGAGAGTACGTGTAATGGTAGGCTTTTGAAGCGATAGCTTTGGAAAGACAGCTTGGAGGTGGTGGCGGAGAGCGGAGAGACGGTGTGGTACTATGTAAGGCAATGGTTTAGTAACAGCTATTAGGCTGTATTATTTTGCATGCTGTATATTCCCTCTATTAGCATGATCAAAGTAAAAAGCATATCAACTTTAAGTTTGTGTGACAGAGCGGATGGGATGCCAACTTCTCTTGAGTCGGTGACATGGCTGTTGTGAAGTACCCATTATTGAAAGACGCTTTCCCTACTTGTCTCCAGTTGTCTCTCCCAAGCCGGCATGGCCCAGTTCACCATGTACTCTGATCTCATGAGCTGCTCCGCCGTCAATTTCTCGGTCGGTTCAAAAGTCATCATACCCCTCAGTAACTCCTCCAAAGCGCGCATTTCACCCCCCTCCACATCCCACTGACAAGCCTCAGACGTCTCGCCACGTCCCATATCCCAAAGGCATTGGTGCAAAGGCCTAAAAGAAGCCATACGGGCCCTCTTTATATTACGGACCCATGAGCCATCTTCCTCGAAGAATTCCTTGCGAATCTCCCAGGCGTCCCACCAGCGAGCAGGTGGCATACCAAGCGTGCTGACCATTTCGGCTACTATATCATCTCTGTCCCAGGCGTATGTCTCGAAAAGAGGTCGCTCACTGAGTACCTCGTAGAGGCTGATGGCAAGTGTCCATATATCTGCAGCTTGGGTGATGGGCTGGTTGAAGAAGTCTTCAGGTGGAATGTAGAGAGGAGGTGTATGAAGCTTGGGAGAGTGCTCGGTCGCAACCACAAACGAGGTTCCATAATCGGATATCCTAACGATTGGATCCACGAGTTTGTCTGCATGCATCTTCATGTATATTGGGTAAACAGCATATGGTGGCGCGCGAGGCTCGACAGCCGCACCATCAACCCTCGTGATGGGAGCCTTGTCCAGGCGATAACGACTGTAGAGCTCGTCGGGGCTGAGGCTGTCTAAATTTGGACCGCGCAGGAGAAAGTTTCGCGTGTGACAGATCTAGATAGTGTTAGAACATAGTTCGTACTGTTATGAAGCCCACAGAGAACGAGGGCTGTTACATACCTCCATGACAAACTCCATGCGAGTGCAAGTACGAAACTCTCATGATGAGCTGAGCGGCAATGGATCTTGCACTTTCAGTAGGGAACATGAAGTTCACCGAGTCCTCCTTGGACTCGGCGATGCTACAGCCCTCCGGGTCTTGCACGAGGCAAGTGTGGTGTCCGTTGGGACCATCGAATGTAAACTCATCAAGTAGACGTGGAACGAACTGCCGCCCTATGTGCGTCGAGTCTCCGCTGCGAAGCCTACAGAGAATACTGCCTTCTCTGCCTTTTGACGATTAACTGGCAACTAGAATCTTCAATGAGATATACCGTTGCGTGTGTTTGTCGCGGGCTAGCCAAATTGTTGAATAGCCTCCAAATCCAAGCTTGTGGACAACTTCGTACCGGCCATTGTGGAAATGGTCACCGACGACGGTAGGGTGATAATCGCCATCCGCATAATCTTCAAAGTTTTCTAAGTCAACCTCCGGGATGTAAATATGCTCATATGGTGGAGGGGCATTGCTAGCGATGGAGTAAGGCCGTTGTGGGGAAGCTGTTCTGGTGCAGAGCCGTGCAAGAAAACGCACGTGGAGGACGAAAGATGTGTGACTCGGCTTTCCACGAATGATGTTGAAAGGATTATCTTAATCGACTGCAAGCTACTACCGGCATAGAATAAATGGAATTGTACCAGCAAAACGAGTCTCATAATTGGCATGCGTCAAGATAGGGTAAGTATGGCAATAGAGTACAAACTCGCCCGACCCCTATCTAGTGCACGGGCTAGTCATGGGTCACAGCCTTGTTAGGTGGAGTTCCAGCAATGTTTTCAGGTTATTAACGAATGCCTCGATGAATAGAATTATGATATTGATGGAAAGGCTGTATATACATCAACGACATTATTATCATCTTTGGTTCTATCGTCTTTCATAGTTCTGAATGTTGTGGTATAGCCCACGAATGCCATCTCCCTTGACCGTTAGAAACACCCGAAGTTCTAGGGCTTCATAGACAGATAGGCTCCTATAGATTCCTCTTCCTCTAAAGGCGGCCCATAATGTTCCAGAGTACATGTAGCTTTAATAGTGTGTCGCAGACCCACTGTTAGCACACAGATACCAACAATACCCCCTACTTGTGCTAACCAAAAGCAAGAAGAGGGGCTGTGTGTGACACGAGTGACAACAGAAACTGTACTTAGAACAAAGGCTCTCAGTTACTGAAGGCTCGAAGGGTTATAATAGCTACTCAGAGATAGAGCCGAAGGGATAAAGTCTATCAGCGTGAATTGCCAGCAACAATCCTCGGTTACGACAAGTACAAGATAACAGGAGGCGCCTCGTCAGGTTTCTAGGCGGCGCGAGTATCTTGACTACTTACAGAAACGACCGCCAGCATCCTCCAAGCCGGCAACCGGAGCGGGAGTGTGTTCCGGTACGTCTCTGCCGCTATTCCGACGCAGAAGTATGGGAAATGGGGATACGAGAGGTGACGTATGGAGCAGCGCCGGGCAACCACTGCAGGGGAGCGGGCGGGAAGCTTGACCTTGGTTTTGTGCAGAGAGCGTGGAAGTGGGTAGGGATAGTGACGAGGATAAAGGGGAGGAGGAAATAGATGAAGCGGTGAAAAATGTGGGAAATAGGTCATCTGTTCCAAAGTTTGTCTTCGAACGCGGGAGAGCGAGGGGACTTCCCCTCACTCTCAGGGGAGCTGAAAGTGTGTGTTACCTTGCTGCTATGCACTGCGAGTCAAGGAACGTACCTTGCGTTATCATTTCTTGGAAACACGCCGCTTCCCGCCCATGTATGCATAAATAGCCTATTTCGCAGACTCGCATTCTGCTCCGTCCCTACAACCTTAAATGCTAGCAATCAGCATCTTAAATTCGTCCAAGTTCGCGGTCATTAATTAGCCTCCTGGCCAAAAAAGGCCGGGTTGTCTCGGTTTCGCAAGAGATGTGCACTTTCCAATTTAAAGGGGTAGGATACGAAATGTATCACAAATGCCGTATTTCTATGGCAGACCCGGCTAGCTGCTTGTGACCGGTACTGGATGCCGCATGGCTGCACCGTGCCTGTATTGCAACGTGGAACATGGCGCTTCAAGATGGACTGGCTGGTTTCACGATGATGCAGTGCAATTCGTATACGAGGTCTCAGACTCGCTGTGGGGAAAGACTGTGCATCCCGTTAGTGTCCGGATCCGACGATGTGCGGTGTTTGGTTTGGCGCTTCTCCCTGGCTCCTTGCGAGTCTGCCTTACCTAAGATTAGATCGCATGGAAAGGGGGGGCGATCCATGAAGCGATGGGATATCACACGCGTGACCACGTGATATCGCAGTTTTCTGAAATCTGAACTTTCAGAGCAGTTGGATGGCACGGATGGGTCCATGTAGAGTCCAGTGATGGTTGGATCACATAGGGAAAGCTTCATGTGCAAAGGCAACCGGCATACCCTCAAAGATGATATGCCGAGGTCATCGGTGAGTCAATCGGTATGGCCTAACGTTATGGCTGAGCAGAGCTGAAGTTCTGGGCGCGATAGATAACCAGTGGTAACCGCAGTTTAGACAAGGAAACTTGGACTATACCAGGATGCCGTCTGTAAATGCCCATGTATTGACATTTGTAATGGGCGTGAATGATGCATATAGAAACGGATAGGCGCAGCGGGGAAAGGGTAAAGAGGTCCATCTGGCGGTCAAGCGGGGAGGAAACAGCAGCATATCGGCCCTTGGAAAGCATCCCAACCGCGGTCAGCCTCGCGAACTGTGGACAACAGCATGGGATGACCAATGGTGTCCATTGTCCTCTCCGTCCCACAGCTGCGGATACAAATCTAGGATGCGAGGACCCGAGTAAGCATATCCAGGATCGTCATCAGGTCGGTGCCTACACAACCCTCTCGCGAACGAGTCGTATGCCTCTTTGGGCGTGAGGAAGCCCTGTTCCGCGGCAGCGCCATGCGATTCTGGGTGTTCGGGTCGCGGAATGCTGCGGTGTTTGGGTAGGCCCTGTCTGGGGTTGCATGTCAGCGGCGGCGGAATGCTCTACCGACTCGCTTGGCGCCATGTTTGACAGGAGGGTGGAAGGGATGATGGTGTATGGGTATCGGAGGCTTGGGGACAAGACACACGAGGTTTGCTGGGATGTGCAGGGCTGATGCAGCAATCGCGGCGTGGGAGTGCAGATGAAATTGATTGATGGGTCATTCACTGATGGGGGGGGGACGGTGGACGACGATGTATCGCAGGTCGCCGTTGCATCGTTGCATCGTTGCATCGTCCCGCCCATCCATTTCCACTCTTCCGCCACTTTGTACTGTACACAAGTATGGACTGTTTAGTAACCACGGTTCGGGCAAGACAGATTGGCGTCGAGGTGGGCGTGTTCTCGAAGATCCCGTCGTGGTTTCTTCCTCCCGTTCCAACGGCGGCGGCACGCGATACATCTAAGCTCTTGGGGGGGCGGCGGGAGCGTACGGACGTAAACTGTTCCGTGCAAGGGTTATATGGATTGAGATTAATCAGCGGTACCTAGTCGTATTCCAGACTCGTCAGACCGCGGTAGGCATGCATAGGTGTACGCAAGTACAGTACGCGCAGAACACGCACTCCAGCTCTCTCTCCTTCCTTTGAAGATGGCGAACTGGCTCTTGTTCGTCCGACGCTGAGGCATTCTGCGCCAACTATAGATATCAAAATATACACTGAGCAGTTGAAGGGCGCATGGAAGAGGAAGAGATCGCCGTTGAGCTCGAATCTGCGCCCGCGTGCGGTGGCTGTGTGAGGGCTTGCTTGAAGCATGAAGCATGGAGCTGTGGGCGTAGCATGTAAGAGAACTTTAAAGTGACTTTCTTTCCAGTGACAGTCAGCGACGGTGACAGTTCCTTCCCCCAAACTCAATTTCAACCACAGGCAGTTTACTAACTGGATTCTTTGTGTTGCGCCCCTCCCCCACGTAGAAACCACGCCACTGCATGTAGTGTTCTGTTGGATGTCCTAGTGGTCTTAGTGGTCTTTGGTGGTCCTAGTGGTCCCCTATGTGCCCCTAAGATCCCCTACCTCAGCCAATTGATTTGAGTCGATTCGAGTGAGAAGCCTTGTGTGAAAGGGGCGGAGCCTATTGCTCTACCGTGGCTCCGCTCACCCAGTCGCCCTTGGCTCCATCCATTTCGTCCCTACTGTATGATCCCAGTCCAAGTCACAACGGAGGACTGCCCAATGTAGTAAGTATGTACCGTACAGTATTAAAAGTAGAAGAAGTAGAGTACTTTTGCAATGAAATATGTAAGGTAAAAGGTCAGGCCTGTATGGATGTACTCTTGCTTAGCTTTTTGCATGGTCTTTGCATGGCTTTTGTATGGATTTTGTATGCTTTTTTGTATGCTTTGGGTAATGTTTAATGCCTGTTCAGATGTACCTCGCTTCTACCCCAAACGCCGTTAGATAGGTGGACTTCGGTTGGCGTCTCTATTTTGAGTATCGCGCGAAGATCAGCTCAACCACATCACCCTGTTGACTTCGGCCCTACGAAGCGCATACTTTAATCTTTATACAGGCCCTCATGCCGCCCTCCTTCCAGCCCTTCATCCATCGAGACACATCACCACCGTAAAGGGAATCACGTTGGTTGCGCTCTCTACCGCTCGTTACCCCGTTCCACGACTCCCTCGAAACCACTGTGCGACCATAGGGGTGGTATTCCATACATCACCCTCGCTACCTATAATCTCCGACCTCCGTTGGGGTTCACTGACGGAATTCCCCAACCCCACGAACCCACGAACCATAAACTCTCGCAGGCGAGCATATTGCGGACAAAAGCCTGCCCTCATACATACTCTCGCGTTCGCAGATGCACTGTCCCAGGGTCGCCGGTGCAGTACAGACCGACTACCGCTGTTAGATACTCTCCGGGATAGGCCCCACCACAGCAATCGAACACCCTCCTCCACCACACATAACCAGCCCCATCACCGACAATGTCCTCGTCAAACACCTCCCCCGACACCTATTCCAATCCAACCTTCGACTCTGTCAATGCGTCCACGGCTGGGCAATCAACGCACAAGCGGCGCAGAAGCACAGACGATCCCATCTCTCCAAAGGGAGACAACACAGGCAGCGGCACACCCTCCCTGAAGCGGATAGCATGTGTGATATGCAGGAAAAGAAAGCTAAAGTGCGATGGCAGCAAGCCTAGCTGCTCGACCTGCAAGCGCCTCCACCACGATTGCGCCTACGACGAGGTCCGGCGCAAGAGCGGCCCAAAACGAGGATATGTGAAGGCCCTCGAGGAGAGACTGAGTATGCCGCCCCTATCCATACATACCATACCTATCTAACACCCCCCTCAGAGCAAGTCGAAGAGTTACTTAAGACACGCGACCCCTCAGCAGCGAAGAGCCCCGACCTGGCACGCCCAAGCTTTACGGCAGCGAACACCCATGCGACCTCGCGGGGCATGCTCGCGACAGCAAATGCGGATTTTGGAGTCAACAACCCAGATATTGTCGTGGTCAATGACCGCGACCATGAGCGCTGGCACTACCCCGGCGACTCGCCGCAACCAGGCATGGAGGAACTCGCTTTTGATCCAAACTTGAATATGGGGGGGATGACAATGGACCCGACGTTTACATGGGAGATGATCGGATTGGGCCTCGATGAACCATTGCCGCCTCAGGATACAATTGACGAGTTGCACCAGATTTACTTTGAGAAGATACACCCCTCAGTGCCGATGATACACAAGTATCGTTATTTGGCGGCGATGAACCTTGCTCCAAATCAACGGCCACCAGTTTGCCTGCGATATGCGATGTGGACATTGGCGTGTTCTGTCACAGATAAATACTTGGATCTGAAAGACCACTTCTACCAGAGATCTCGCAAATACGTTGAGCAGGACTACCTGAAGGGGCACGGCGAGCATTTGATATCCGTCGGCCACGCGCAGACCCATATCCTGCTAGGCAACTACGAGTTCAAGATGATGTATTTCCCAAGGGCATGGATGAGTACTGGATCTGGTATCAGATTATGTCAGATGTAAGTCAAGACTCGGGAAGTAGGGGGTTGCAAATCTAACACAAGTAGGATGGGCCTTCACAGATTAGACGGAGCAGGGCTGGACGTCAAGCAATGTCTCCCGCCGGCACGGGACTGGACAGAGCGAGAAGAACGGCGCAGGACTTTCTGGATGGCATTTGCCGGGGACCGGTACGCCAGTATTGGCACTGGGTGGCCCATGACCATCGATGAGAGGGACGTCCTCACCAATCTCCCCGCATCAGAAGAGGCCTTTGAGAAGAGCAAGCCAGAACAAACTACCTCGCTTTCCGATGCATTCAAACCCGAGGGTGCCAAAGCCATCACCGCATTCGGCACCATCGTCTTCATGGCAGCCCTCTTCGGACGCAACCTCGTGCACCTTCATCGCCCTGACGCCAATGAGCTCGATTCCGACCTCAATGGCGAATTCTGGAAGAGACACAAGCAGCTGGACAATATATTGTTGAACACGTCGTTGAATCTACCTGATCATCTCAAAATGCCAGAAGGGATCCACAGCCCCAATATCGTGTATGCGAATATGAATATGCATACCTCGACTATATGTCTGCATCAGGCGGCCGTGTACAAGGCAGATAAAAACCATCTTCCAGCATCGATGAGCAAGGAGAGTAAGATGCGCTGCATTAATTCTGCGAATGAGATCGCGGGCATCATGCGCATGATCTCCCACATGGACCTGTCAGCTGTACGCTCCCCTCCTCCCCACCCGAAAGAATACCAGAATACTGATTTGCACAGATGAACCCCTTTATCTCCTTCTGTCTCTACGTCGCCGCCCGTGTCTTCGTGCAGTACCTCAAGAGTCGACCAGAGGACAACAGGACGGGAGACGCGCTACGCTTCCTGCTGGCTGCCATGAACGCAATGAAGGCCAAAAACCCTCTCACCGAGTCGTTCCTCGTTCAGCTTGATGTCGACCTAGAGAGTCTCGGGCTTCGAGATCCAAAGTACAAGGCTCTTATCAATGGACACTTAAATGTATGCCTCCCCACCGCCCACACCACATTCAAACTCAAATACTAACACAAGCCAGAACCCCCAAGCACATATCTACAAGACTCACCACGGTAATGGCACTGACCCATGCAACTTCATGAAGATTGTCGAAACTGTCGACAATAGTGCGCAACCCTCCCCCCCAACTACCACCACTGCCCCCGACCCTACCACCTCTAGTCTCCCGGCACCCTCCGAACATGCAGCCCCGCCGTTCAGTGGCTTCCCCGAAGGCGGAATGAGCTGGGTCCACGCCGACCGTGGCTTCCCTAGTCGCCCTGGAAATGGCACCAATCTAGGTAGCATGCCCAGCCTCGTCGTCCATCCCAACGCCAACGACACCACATACGGCATGCAAAGCCACTTCGGATCCGACATGGACGTAGACCTATCCTCTGCCGACGCCGCAGTCTCCGACCGCCCCACACCCTCCTCCACCGCCCCCTCCGACGGACACCGGCCCGCCAACCTCGTCCCGACGAAGGGATCAGGCCACAGCGGCCACAGCTCCTTCGAGACTTCACCCGTCGCAAGCCACATTGCTGGGATTCCCGAGCAGCACCAAAACGGCGCCGCACAGGCGTTCTACCAGCAGCAGCAGAGTGGTGAGGGGGGATACGCCCCCGCGATGCAGAACCAAAATATGGGCCACTTCACGATGGCCGGGTCGCCCGGGCGGGACGCCGAGTTCGCTGGTGCTGGGTGGGAAATGGCGTCGGCGTTGACGCCGATTGGGGAAGGCATGCTGAGGGAGTTGATGAGTATTGGCCCGATGGAATTGGGTGGTTGGGAGGGGCAGGCTCCTTGAAGACTTTACCTGAAGAGGGGTGAAAAGAGAAGATGTGAGAGTATACTTAATTGATTTAACGGCTTTTATGACGGAGGGATGGAAAGGGGCGGGCGTTTTTTACTGGCGCTGGGTCGCCTCACACGACTGGGGCACCCGAAATATTTTGCTATTTCAATATTCAAAGCTCTGGGCTCATAGTAGCACCACAAAAAGGGGGGAGTGGCTGGGGTTTGATTTACACACGATGGAGCGGACAAATATTTGCTTTTTGTTTTAATCTGGATGGAATATTGGGCTGGAATGAACACGAAAGAGGAGGATTTTTCTATGTATACTTCTTTTTGTGTGTTCATTTTGCTTTTGGCTTTTCGAGCTTGCTGCTGTCTAGCACGAGGAATTTATCGCCCGGTGAATTCGGGCGAGGGAAATGTGTATGCATGGACGTTGGGCAGACACACACACACACACCACTTTTGAGAAATAGTAAATGTGAGATTTATCACAACACATTGTTTATGTCATAATGTTGCTGGGGTTTGTCGCGAGTGTTGGGAAAGTAGTATATTAATTTATAGCCCTCAAATAACGCCGATACAAGTCAAGCCTCCGATTATGAAGATTTCAAACAAAAGAAATAGACGGCCCTGTGAATCTAAAAAGAAGCGATCGATCAGCTACAGCCTAACTTTCCCAGCTTGATGTCGGGGATTTTCGGCATCTTTGTCAGTATCGAAGAATGCGGCGTAGTGCATTTCCGCCCTTCCGAGACGCTTATGAAACTGTTTCGAAAGCACCATAATCCCATCGTATACTCCTTTTTGTGCGATGCTGGGGTCGATATTCTCTGAGAGCCAGTGTGGGAATGTGCCACTCAACCGACTCGAATACGGAGGGCTGGGGCGGTAAATATTGATGTCTGCCACCCAAGCAGGATTCGGCGGGTACCTTTCCTCCAGGTCTATTAAGGCAAGACGACTGGCGGGTCCGAGTCAGCCTCCGCGACGGATGGTGTTGAAGACGGCGTCGAGAGAGGTGAAGCTTCTCGCAATCATGATTCCCAGCCAACAAAAAGGCATGCTGTAACTGAACCAGTGGGTGCCGTGTCCCATACCCCAGTCATCCTGCACCCAGCCCAGATTGGCACTGAAACTGCTGAAAACATGTAGCATGCGGTTAATCCACTGATGGCATTTGCTGTCAAAGCTACCGCTGAACCAGGCGATACGGTGTTCAAGGGAGTCGAGAGAGCAGACCCCGTTCATGCATAGGTCCATAAAGGTACCAAATACGGCAGATTGTAATCTCCCACGGATCACCATCCCTGAAGGGATGTCCCCCGCGTGAGTAATCCTACTATGATGACGATATATAACCTCCCCCCAGCCAGATTCGGAATAGAGTCCACCAGGGACGCCAAACTCTTGTACTTCTTCCTCGATCAAAGCCATCGCAAAATCTTGCTTGGCCGTCAGGGCTGCGCTGACTAGATAATATTGTATTAGCATGGGGCCATATCACTTACGCTGAAAATCAAACTTGAGATATGGATTTTAAGGATTCTCACCCAGTGGTTCGCCCTTATAGGAAGTGGCAGGGCCTTTGTACGACATTTCCGAATCGAGAAGTCGCAAGGATTAAAAGTGGATTTAGGTGTGGTGCATAAGCATGGGTGATCCAGTCTGCGATCCGTGTGGAATCGGGAGTATGCTAGCGCTGTTGGTTTATAAACTCTAAATCTGGCAATGATGAATATGGCTCTTCTTCTCCGAGAGGTTGAAGAAGGGGAACTGTTGGGGAATTTATATTAGATCCGTCGAGTTAAGTCATACCATCGCACGACGTAGGAAATCGAACCACGAATATCAGGGGGTTGAATATTGTTAGTCTATAATATGGGTCGAGTACAGTTCAGTGCCTGATTATTACAATAATAGCTAATGGAGCTTATCATCTCCGGCATTTAGCGCAAATCATTGGACATCGTACGTTGCTAGCAGGAACAGTATCGAGCATTACACGCTTACATATACCTGTCTATTTGACATTTGAAAAGACGTCTTCTAATCGATTATTTTAAAATCAGATCCTACCAAAGGAACATTATGGGAACCCTATCGACCCAATCATTCTTATATTCCTCGCCGATGCGTCTTAGACTCTATCCTTGGGGCGAAGGTTTGCAGGAAAAAGAATCATTCGCAGCTGCAATGATCGAAGACGAACAGAATAGCCCCGGCGACCAGGAGACAAGCATGTCAGAGGATAACTTTGGAGAGCTTCCTCGGGAGGACTCTACCAGGAAATCAGGCGCAGGAATCCTTCTCCGTGGAATGTTTCTCCGTGGTAGAGTGCAAGCCGCCGTTTTTAATATATTTATGGAGCTATGTCGTCAAGGTACATGCTCTCTAAGCTCCCTCGAACATCCAGTAGACTGGAATCACATACCCCCAAAAGGAACTTGCTTCTCATGGATCCTCCGCAGGCTTGGCGTTTTTGCCTACTTTCGGGTAGATTGGGATAGTATACAGGCTGCATGGGATATACCGTATGGCGCTGGCTGGCATGACTACCATGTACCTATGTTGTGGTTAGGCACAATGATTGGACGCACCTTCACTTCGCTCGATGTCGTTTTCGATATTATTCGCCTTGTAGACCAGCTTGGGCCTATTGATAAAGACACTCTAGAGGAAAAGGAGAAAAATGACAAGCTTGATTCAGAATGGAAGGCCGATATAAACTTGAACCGCCCTCGTATATGGTATGGGAGTGGAACATTCGCATGCTGGCTCCCTGAAAACCTCGACGGCAACATTGTCAACCAAGGATTCGATGATGCGGCTACATTTATCTCAAAGGAGTTTTACTTCCATTACGAGAGAATGGAAATGCACTACGGTAAATACTTCGACACCAGCAGAAGCGAGGTCGATTTGGCTGTCCAGCAAGAGCGGTTTGTTCGCGGCTGGATGACGCAGAACTGAGCAAGCATAGATCAATTATATTTTTATCAGATTGATCTCGATTATGGTTGCCTCTAGTTTTGAGAGAGCGCACAGCATTGGCGTTTCCCAAGGCTATCCTAGGCTGCCGAAAGGCTCTAATATAATAACTTCACTTCTGAGTGATTGTTGGCCTCTATATTCTTAATAGTTGCTGTAAAAGCCTAAAGCAGGAATAGAGCTTGTAACCTGCTTCCTGTCTCTAGGTCACTGATATGCACGACCACTTCCTCAAAATTTGGGGTGCGAAGTAGAATATGATTATTTTGCTGTCAACAGGTGTCTTTAATAGGCTTTGCCTTGATGATTGCTTCGGGGCTTTATAATTTACCCAACTACTCCTTGCTCCAAGCCGCGGCTCCCAACCAACGCCGGACAACACAGCGATCGTGCGTGATACTCATACATCCATAACATGCTTCAAGCATGCTCTCCTTCCTCTCCCTCCTGCGCCTTCGCCTTACTCTTCTTAAACCCCTCCTTCCCCTCACTCAAATACGCCTCCACAGTTTGACCTGCAAAGCTTCGCCCATTCATAACGCGTACACACTCAGCCGCTGCTGCCTCATCCCTAAACCTCACGCTTGCCACACCTGCTTCTTCGAGGTCAAATAACACGACATTCGTCACCTCACCCAGCTTCGCGCACTCCTCGCGGATATCCTCCTTAATATCCAGCATCGCAGCCGGGTCCTCCTCCAGCTCCTGTAGCGTAAACATATGCTTCAGCACTACCAGCTTCTGCGGTTTAGGTCCAGCCTCATACAACACGCTTGGATCATCATCATCCCAATCCGCAAGCCTCGCATCCAGCTTCTGGGTCTTCTTAATAATCTTCGCCTTATCGCGCGCACTCGTCTTCGCCCTCTCCCTCGCCGCATCCTTGTCAGCGGTGCTAGTCGTGCCGCTCGCCTCCTCTGCCTTCGTCTTCTTATAACTGCTATCCGCAGCCATGACACGCATCTTGCCGCTGCCGCCCAGATCCGAGTACCGGAAATCCGTGTCGTCCAGCAGCGTGATGGCCATGTTCACGCTGGGCGCCTTGAAGAACACGATCAGCGCGTCGCCTTTGAATGCCCCGCTGTCGTCTGTGTATAGCTTGATTCGCGGACGCCCGCTGTCGATCTCCTCGGCGATCACGCCGCATTTGCGCGAGAAGACTTCGGCGACCTCGTCGATGGTTACGTCGCGCGGGAGGCCAGTTACGTAGACTGCGGTATTAGGTCGTGGGGGGAGGGGTGCCTTGGCTTTCTTAGGTGCTTTTACTGCGCGTCCACCGTTATCCTGAGCTAGTTAGCAAATGATGTCTTACAGGATCTGCAGGGGACAAAGGGCAAGAGAGCAGAGAGCGCCACTCACATCTTCTCCATTGACATACTCCTTCTTTCTCTTCCTCCTCATATCCTCCACCGTCTCCTCCTCATCCACTCCCTGCACTTTGTACGCCGCCTGCTGCTGCTGCGCAAGCTCATCATCGAGAACTGGGATCCATCTCCGCAGCGCGTCGTCGAATTCGTACTCGGAGCCGTCGTCCGCGACGAGGAGGAACTTTTGGTCGAGCTTGGAATATGAGATGCGATCGTCGGCATCGAAGGCTTGGGGGTCAATGGGGAAGGACAAGTGCCCGTGCTGTATCGGTGATTGGCTGTCCATGGTGAGGACTTGATCGAGAGTATAACGAGCGTGGATTTGTTTACAGCTTGGAGGTCAGATATCTGGAAAGTGAGGGTAAGGCTGCCTCCCGGTTACACCGCCTTGGCAGAACACAAGCATCAACGTAGCCTCGTCTATATGATAACGAGGGGAGTTTGTAGCTCATTTATATAACACTCTTTGTAGTAAAATCTTCAACTGTGCTATATACTGATAAAACCTATGTGAGTATAACCACTTAATAATAGGCTACCCAAACTCCTTTCATTATAGTCGGATAGACGCATCCATTGAACCCTTGGTTCGATCCCCATGCTATGACCCCAACGCCGACGCTAAGTCCCAAATGAGACTGCTTAAAACCAACTTTGACTATGTACGAGATCCCCTGAAAACGACATCTACTATCTCGTCCAAGAATGTGAACATGAGATGAGAACTATAATCATATTAGCAAGTATTCCATGTAGGGGTTGCATTCCACATATCACTTACTTCAACCGGGGGTTATTAAGCGTAGCAAATATTCTCCTGCTTGCAGCTTGTGCATTAACACGTCCCACGACATTCCCCACCAGATCTGGAATGAGCGTTGCTAGCATAAGGCTCGCCTCGGTCCTCGTTTTGGCTTTCTGCGCCGCTGTCCGCTGCACCATCTCACGTTTCTTCCCTCCAGGCCACATGGTATCTTTCAGTAGTGTGATATATCTCATGATAGAGTCCTCCAGAACCAAGGTCTTGACATTTTCTCTGACTTTCCGCTCGATCGTGCCGCCGAGCAGCTGGTGCAAGACCACAACGACAGCTCGGCCACGGAGCCAGTTGTTTCCGCGGTTGAGCTCGAAGACTTCTAAGAAGATGTCGCAGATAGGCTTGACGAATGGCTCAAGCTCGCGGTTCTCAAAGGCATTCAGCTCCGCTTCGGCTTCGGCTGCTGTCATTGGGTCCTCGCTGACAAGGGGTGGCATTGTCGTCAGCTGGTTGGCCGCTGCGGATATAAGATTCTGGCCTGCAGTTGACAACTGATCGAGTACGGGGATATTGCCCAGAATATCCTCCATTCCGTCCGTTACTGAGTTGTAGAAGCGGGTCATCATATCCTGTTTGTCCTCTAAGTTGCTGGGCGCCTCTGTACCGGGGGCGATGGCACTCTGTGACAAGAAGGAGCGTAGATCTCTGCTGCGACATACGTCTGGCAGAAGGAGGAGCTCCCGTAGGTACTTCTCTAAAGCAAGGCGGCGTTTGTGTAGAAAGTCGCTTTGCAGTTTCATAACCATCCTCCTCCGAGGGAAGTCAAGGTGGCGGACCGAAGGATACTTCTCGCGAAGCTTCTGGTGTAGTTCAAGAAACTCGCTGTATCGGCGAGTAACTGCCCACGATGCAGCAATCATTTGTTCGCCGGCTTTCCGTTGGACTTCCACGACATATATGGCGAATTCTCGCCCATCTTGATCCTTGCCTACCATGATTGATTTAATCCTGATCGTGGAGCGGCCGTATAAGCTGTTATCACTCTCTTGCACGACATATTGCTGCCTTTGAAGCTCTTTCCGCCTAATCTCGCGTTGCAAGCTGGCCTTTGACTTTCGTAAAATTCGTAGCTCTGCTGTATTATTGGTAAGCTCAGCTTTTCTGGTAAGAGACTCCACAACTGCGTTTTGTGCAATTAAACGGTCGATGTCGGTAGTTAGGACCGTTATAGCTTCCGCAAGACCCAAGTCACCTGGTGCTGCCTCGTGAATCTGATCTGTAACGTCCTCTTTATCCTCGTCCGGATCATCATGTTCGTCAGATAGAAATTTCTCCTCGTCACCGAATAGGTCATCGTCTGTGAAGACTCCAATACGCGACGATGTGTTTACAAGGCCAAGAGATGCGATGTTTGGCCTGCCACCTTCTTTCTGCGAAGAGTCATGAGACTCATGGGAGAACACATCAATGGAGTTCCGTGGAGACCCTTCTGGCTTGCCAAACAACAAGCTTGTAGAAGGAGAATCCCCATTGTCGAACAAAGATCCACGTAAGTCATCCACATTTGGTGCATCTTCCATGATATCGTTTAGAGCAGCTTCCATTGCTTTGACAATGTGGTTATCTGGCGCAGCAGGCCCATCATGATTTTCTCCATCCTGGTCAAGGCTCTGTACGGAACCAGCAAGAGCCTCGCTATCTGCATCATCATCGTCAAACAGTGGTGAATCGCCCTCACCATCAAGAGAGCGGCGAGAATTCGCGAGATCCATAACATTACGCCGTTGCATACTCGGTAGATCAGCAGACGACTGAGACGCGCGATGCAATGCAATCTTCCTTTGTGGTTGCCGCAACGAGACTCTGGATACCGCCTTGGGCTTCGGGGGAAGCGACTGGGCCGTATCGTTTCTGGGTGGCAAAGCTGGCCTGTCTTGGTCGTCGAATGGATTGTGCGACATCGACGCCTTTGTGTTTTTGGAAGCCTCCTGCGAAGTTAGGTATTTATAAAAGAGGTCTGATTTCTTGAATCCTTCGAAATATTTGCCCTTCATCTTTTCTAGGGCACTTGTCTGCGCGAGCAAAATCGTTCTACGTGCAGCATAGTATTGTTCTTGGGAAGCGCCCTTCCCAGCCTTCAAAAACGTCCTTACGGATTGCTTCGATGTCTCTGATATGTTCAGCTCAGGCCTGGATAGGTATGCTTCATGGATCTGCGCAAGATCTAAACGATCTGCATCAGTCCACGGAGGCAAGTTTGGAGGCACCCCATCGTCCTCGGTTGGGTCTTCTTCGAGCGGATTCCGGAAGCCATCTACAACGATCCAGAATTGCACAAGGGGCATGACCTTCTGCCTGTCCATGTACTCCATAAAATATGATAGTGCCGATGAATCATGCAAAATATCGACAAGCGACACATTGTTAAGGTCTGAGCTTGGCCCATTATTCGAAGAATGTTTTGGGACATCGTTTCCGTTCGCGCTCCAGTTTCCCGATGCCAGGTGGTTCACTCTCTGGTCCAATATCTTCTTGGCTATTTCCAACCGACGGAGATAGACAGAATCCGCAGCCTCAAGTTGCGAATCCCGCTTCAGCTGACTCGATACTTCACTCCGAAAGCGACGAGCGTCTGATAAGTTGTTGACCTTGCGAGCGGCACGTATGAACTTCTCGAATTTCCGCTCATTATCATTCGGTGACAGTCGCGGAAAGGGCAGGGAACGCTTCTCCTTCGGAGCTGGTGATGCATGCTGATCAAGAGCTGCACGCAGCTTCCGCACCGTCGACCGATCTTGGAGCATCGACCGGCCATAATTCTCCATAACTTGGTTCCAGGTATCCGGATCAGAGGCTACCTGCATGACAGGGAACAGGACAGCGCAGCTCACCAGCTCCTCGATAAGAACTGCCACCACCTTGCTCGATATCAGGCTCTCTGGCACCACTTTGGGGATAATCTCCTTCGCCAAAGTCCGCAGATGTTCCTGCTGCACAAGCCGTGTATCTGAGTATGCCAGCGATGCTGCTGGGTGTAGCTTGCCATCTCTGTATTTTGCGGCGATCGCAAGGTCCAGCTCATCTGATTCTGTGACGTTCCGATTAAGGTGCTTGCCTCGTACAATCCTCTCTGCATCGTAGAAATCCTTGAAGTGAGCCGTGAGTATCGGTACGAATCGCTCGATCACCACCTCGACCAGGTCTGTCGATAACAGCCTGTCCCTGATATCGGTGAGCGCATCCCTTATCCCCTTGTCGACCTCGTTGGTGAAGCTCGGATTGCGACTTATGCTCGAGTACCAAGTTTTGACAAAGTCCCGTATTATATATTCGAGTAGCTCATCGAGAGAGGCGGATATGAGGAAGGAGTCTGGGTATAATGGTCGTGGGTCGTATGGTTGTCGACTGGGGAGCTTCGCAAGTTCCTCCTGCCATGATTCTGCGCCCAGGAAATCTGGCCCTCGAGGGCGGGCAATCCTGCTCCTCGAGCCATGTCTAGAACCCCTCGTAGTCGTCAGGACAATCGCGGCGAGCCCAAGGACGGCGACCAGGATACCGGCCACGAACGCCCAAGCTGTCCAGCGCAAGGACGGTATTAGGCTGGTGACCCCTCCCCAGGCGAAGAAAATAGCGATCCCTGCTAGGATCACATCTCTTCTGCTCAGGGCCATAGTCTATGTGGACTATTCGTCGGTTTGTTCGTCATCATATGGGGTAGCAGCGAGAGCTCTCGTTATCTGATAGGCATGTGCGAGCTACAGGTGCGGTCCGCTGGGTCGCGTAATTATATTGCCGCGCGGGTTGTTCAATGTGAGACATAATATCTCAGCAAACTTTATGAGCCTAATTATTCACACAAACATGCATATACTGGTAGTTTATATTGACTTGACAATCATGGAAATTGAACTGTGTTTTATTTTTATAACTTAAGCCGCCTAGGCGGCCGCCTCCATCTCTGTGGGCCATGGCGGCTCCTCCCTCCGGCGATAGCAGGCAACGAACTTCATGCCCTTGTTACGCTCCACCTTCTTCCCCTCCTCCGTCTCAGTTCTCATAATATGAACACACTTATCCGCCTCCTGTTCCTCATCGGTCAGTCTCTCAAACGACGGGTGCGCATCAAAATGCTGCACCATCCACTTGTGCAGGTCCTCCACGTCGGTGATTGTGTAGATAATGCCGCCTGGTCGCACAGCATATGCGTACTCTGAATTTAACGAGACTGACACAATCCGCGCCTTGTGTTTCCTGGTCTTGAAATGGGGGTCTGGGAAGCAGAGGAAGATCTTCGAGAGTTGTCCCTTCTTGAAGAAGTTGGGGAGGAACTTCATCGTGTTGGCTCGGAGACAGGATGCGTTTTGATAAGCGTTGCTATCTGGGTGTTGCGCGCGCAGCGCCTTGATGCGCTCATGGACATATTCTGTTACTTGAGTTCGGATTTCCAGGCCTGTCTGTCGTTAGTATGGCAATCCTGCGTAAATAGATGGGAGTAAATACCCAAGATAAGCTGGTCTGGGAAGTGAGGAGCCAGCGCCACTGTTAAACCACCAAATCCACAGCCAATATCGGCAATCTCTACATCTTTTGTCAATGGCCTTGGATTGTCGCTTGCATCTGCATCTGCCATGGCCTCGACGCCCTCTTCTTTCGCCGGTGCCGGGGTTACGTATGCGGGGTAGTACGCCGACCAGTCCATTGCGGCTGGGCTAGCTGGGCTGTACAAAATTAGACACTGGCATAATATAAGATTATCAGAGTACTCACTATGTTAATTGATGGTCCGAGAACGGATTGGCATGCGCCCTCTGCCTGTAGAATTTCTTCTTTGGCAGCTCCGTGCCGCCCTCATCTCTCTGAGCAGCACGGTACGCCTCCCTCTTCTGCTTCTTCCCAGGTGCACCCGCCATGACTCCTGACATAGAATATGGGTCGCCTGGTGCAAATGGGTTATGTTGTTGGTAGAGAGGGTAATGGCGCAAAGATGGTGGGACATGGCGGCTTGCGACTCCAAAGATAATTCACGTTATCGCTCATCTTTATCTTAGCGCCTTTCGCTGACACGCATGACGACGGGTAAGGACCCCTGTACCCGTCAAGGTCGTTACTGTACTCTTTAACTTTACCTACAGTTACTCTGCGCCAGGCAAGAGCTGATCGGCGCAAAGTGATAGATCTTCTTTTTGCAGTTCCCATCCACCGGTCAGGTCTGCGCCAAGCTCCCATATCCTGCGGAAGAGTTTTATCTGAACAGACAACCTTAGCCGTGCCAAGGCGTCGAGTCCGATCAACCGTGAATACTGAGGGGGAGCTGACTTCGGTCGTGTGCACACATTGCAAGCTCGAGACGATGTCGTGGTCATCTATTCTCCCCAGCAGCCTTGAGTACATAGAGGTCTGGATCACTCGATTATTTGTAAGATTAACGTTCCTATTATAACCATCTATACTGGAGCGATTGCTGACGTTATCACAGCTTATTCTAGGTGGTTTAGTGCTGGGCCCATGGCTCTTACTCGTAGTCTACGACTTCTTTGTTTACATCTTCCGAATCGTCACATATGAGATCCCCTTTATCGGCGGCAGGGCACGGAATCGTCCTAGGCCACGAGCACCTAGCCTGAGCGAGCGACCAAGTGGACAGCCTCGTGAGTTCAGGATGTCGGTACCAGTCATATCCATACCACCAGAAGCAGGGCAACAAGACGAACAAGGCGGAGCAGAGAGCATGCAAAGACTTCAAGAAGGCCAAAATAGGAGGAGGAGGCCTCAAAACCCTCCAACAGATGAATAACTGTCTACTTTTCGTCTATCATAATCATAGCTGGGCAACGACCTTGAGCAGATCTCCCACGACACCCATGGCGGTTACCTCGCCTCCTGCGCCACTGCCCTGGATAATCAGGGGGCTGGCACTATATCTCTTTGTGTGGAAGCTTATGATGTTATCACTTCCCTTCAGCGCCGCAATCGGGTGCGACTTATCGAACATCTCTAGTCCGACCTTAACCTCGCCCTTGGCCACATCGATACTCCCCACGAATCTGACGACCTTTCCTTGCGCCTGGGCAGCCAGCTTCACCTCTTCCATCTGTGCGTCGAACTCGGGGAGTCTCTGCATAAACTCGTCGCCGCTCTTGCAGCTCTCGAGCTCCTTGGGGATCAAGCTCTGAACGGGGAAGGAGGTGGGGGACTCGATCTTCAGCCCGACAAGTCTCGCCAGGATAGTCAACTTCCTCGCAACATCCAGGCCGTTCAGATCATCTCTTGGATCCGGCTCCGTGTATCCCAGCTCCTTCGCCTTCTTAACCTCAGCAGCCCACTTCCCCCCCTCTCCCTCCGTCGGCGCAAACGAGTTAAACAAGAACGACATAGTCCCACTAAACACGCCCTCAATCTTGGTAACCTCATCCCCCGTCTCCACCAAATCCTTCACCGTCGAGATAACCGGCAACCCGGCCCCAACCGAACTCTCATGATACACCTTCGCGCCCGTCTTCTCCGCCGCCCCAAAGATAGCCTCCCACAGCGCATACGACCCCGAAAACGCCTTCTTATTCGGCGTCACGACGCTCACCCCCTGCGACAAGAACGCAGGGTAGTTCTCCGCCACCTCCTGCGCGCTGGTGTTGTCGATGATGACGGCCTTGCCTGGCGCGCCGGCGAGGTAAGCAGCTAGCTGCTGGATATTGAGGACTTCTTGCTTCGAAGCTGCGACAGCGTCGGCGGTGGTGTCGAGGGAGAGGGGCGTGTAGGCGGCGCTGTAGAGGTTGGTGGTGCTGCGGGACATGAAGACGATTGAGAGGGAGGGGTTGCGTGGGTTCTTGGCTAGACGCTCGGTGACGCCTTTGAGTTGGGAGAGGAAGCATTTTCCTACCCCGCCCACGCCTGTTGTCGTCAGTCCTTACTCGATTCTTTTGCTCGATTTCTAGCGGGTTGATTACATACCGATGATACCAATGAAAACAGTCTTTGGAGCAGCCATTTTGGACGTGATTTGTGTGATTGATTGGTTTTAATTGTGTGTCTTGTTATTTATTTCAAGAAGCTTGGAGTGATTGCGTGAATCGGAGGCGGTTGTCGGGCATTACCTACCGCCAATAGTGGGGGTTGCTCACTGGTGGGGGGGACAAGCCACTAAGCTGTTTTGAGTGCCCGTTCTGCCACCGCCATGGACATGTGTAGTGTAATTGAAACCGCGAATTCCCATGTCGTGAGGCCATCTACCCAACAGCTTTGGTTCTGTACGACGCCATTCTCTAATTCTCCTCCGATTCACCCATCGCGTCTCACAGATACCTCGCTACAAGTCGACATAAAAAGTTCCATAATCCGTCCCTCCTACAACCCTACACGCTCCACCGCGTTCCGCGATCTCTCGCCCGCCGACCCGCTGCGAAGGCCCCCACGACGACATCACCAACAGAGAAAAACAAACCATGTCCTCCCACCTCTCAAAAACAGACACACACCTCTACCGCCCCTCCGTCCCCCCTCCCACCAAACGCTCCAAAACCACCTCATCCGCCACACCAACCCCCTCCTCCCTAACATTCACATCCACCCTCTCTTCGCTCCTCTCTCGGCCCCCCTCTCCCCCCGGACCGCGCGCTAGTAGGGCGAATGCAAAGAAGAAAGATGATATATTCACCGCGCACCGGCGGCGGAAAGTTGCCAAGGGAGGGAGGGGAGAGGTGGGGGGGGAACAGGATATTGGGGGTGTGGATGAGGAGATGCTTGAGCGGTCGAGACGGAAGATGGAGGAGAAGGCGAGGAAATACAAAGCTATGAAGAGGGGGGATTTTGATGC
>JPJZ01001209.1:0-35687 GCA_000750815.1 Pseudogymnoascus sp. VKM F-4516 (FW-969) | reverse complement strand
CCCCACTCTCACCTCCGACCTCACCTCACCTCACCCCCAATCCCCTCACTCACCATGTCCGCCTACGACAAAGACGGCTCAGCCGTCTACGAGAAGGACAAAGTCGGCTCGTCCGACAACGTCTCGCCCACGCGCTACGAGCACAATGGCGATATTGATGTCGAGTCCCAGCCGGGGCAGAACCCGTTGCTGAGGAAGCTGAAGAATAGGCATATGCAGATGATTGCTATTGGTGGCTCCATTGGTGCGGGTTTGTTTATTGGGTCTGGTAGTGCTTTGGGGACCGGTGGTCCGGGTTCGCTGGTAAGTGAGATGAGAGCTTCTGAGTGCGCGCATGCGCAGGAGGGAGCGCGGATTGAGTTTGTTGGGGGCGAGGCTAATGTGTGGGTGTGCAGACTATCGATTTCATCATTGTTGGTGTTATGATGTTGATGACCGTTAATGCTCTGGGTGAGCTTGCTGTC
Source organism: Pseudogymnoascus sp. VKM F-4516 (FW-969) (assembly GCA_000750815.1). Classification (NCBI taxonomy): domain Eukaryota; kingdom Fungi; phylum Ascomycota; class Leotiomycetes; order Thelebolales; family Thelebolaceae; genus Pseudogymnoascus; species Pseudogymnoascus sp. VKM F-4516 (FW-969). Next base: position 35,223 of record JPJZ01001209.1, on the reverse strand, counting down.
ATGTGAGTACTTGCCCGTTCCTTGCTTCCCTGCCCTGTTTGGTGGTCGCTGGGCGCAAGATCTCGCGTTTGCGCTGAACTTGACCCGGCGACTTGATACCGCGACTCGAGCTTCCAATGCGAGCTGGCGACCGATTTGGCAGCTTTTCCAGCTGCACGATCGGGCGGCGGCTTGAATTGGAAGCTTGTTTGCAACGCCAGCACAGCTCAGCCAGCCTCAAAATGAACCCAAACTGACTCCCCAATCAGGTACCCCGTCAACGGTGCTTTCTTCACGTACTCTGCTCGCTTTATCGACCCGTCATGGGGTTTCGCCATGGGCTGGAACTACGCCATGTCGTGGCTTGTCGTCTTCCCCTTCGAATTGATCGCCGCCAGTGTAACGATTCGCTTCTGGACAGGAAACGATAACGATGAGAATGCGACTATCAACGACGGCGTGTGGATCGCCGTCTTCCTCGTCATCATCATTTTCGTCAACGTCTTTGGTATCCGTGGCTACGGTGAAGTCGAGTTCGTCCTCGGCACGATCAAGGTCATTGCTGTCATCGGCTTCATTCTTACCGGTATCATCATCAACTGTGGTGGTGTTCCCACCGACACCAGGTACGTCGTCTCGGAATCCCCCCCCCCAGCTCGATCCCCAATTCCAGAACTAACATAGAACAGAGGATACATCGGCGCGCAATACTGGCACGCACCCAATCAAGCGTTCAAGAACGGCTTTAAGGGTTTCTGTTCCGTCTTCGTGACCGCCGCCTTCGCCTTCGCTGGAACCGAGCTCGTCGGACTCGCCGCCGCCGAGGCCGACAACCCTCGCAAGTCCCTCCCCAAGGCCACCAAGCAGGTCTTCTGGCGTGTCTCGCTCTTCTACGTCGTCTCGCTCTTCATCCTCGGCCTCATCATTCCCAGCAACGACCCCCTCCTCTCCAAAGCCTCCGGCGCCAACTCCAAATACTCCCCCTTCGTCCGCGCCTTCCAGCAGGCCAACATCAAGGTGCTCCCCTCCATCATGAACGCCGTCATCACCCTCTCCGTCATCTCCGTCGCCAACTCCTCCACCTTCGGCTCCACGCGCACCATACAGGCCCTCGCCCTTCACGGCATGGCACCCGGCTGGTTCAAGAAGGTCGACAAGCACGGCCGCCCCTGGGTCGCCATGACCTTCGCCCTCGCCTTCGGCTTCCTCGCTTTCATCCGCCTGTCCGCAGACGGAGGCGAGGTCTTCGACTGGCTCCTTGCGCTTTCGGGTCTCTCGTCGTTCTTCACCTGGGGCTCTATCTGCCTTGCTCACATCTGCTACCGTCGCGCGTGGAAGCTCGCGGGTCGTGGGCTTGAGGAGTTGCCCTTCGCGGCTATGTTCGGTGTCACGGGATCGTGGATCGGATTCCTCCTTAACGTCCTCTGTCTCATCGCTTCCTTCTACGTCGCTCTCTTCGTAAGTCCCTCCAATCCCTCCCCTTCCCCCACATCCTCCTCAAAGACAACCAAACTAACCCCCCATCCAGCCCGTCGGCGGCCCCGACCTCGACGCCAAGGGATTCTTCAAATCCTACCTCGCCGGCCCCTGCGTCATCGTCTTCTTCGTCGGCCACAAGATCTACAGCCGCACCCTCAAGTTCGGCGTCAACCTGCACAGCGTCGACGTCGACGCCGGGCGTCGCGAGCTCAACCTCGGCGAGGAAATGGAGGCCGAGCGCGCTGCGTACCGTGCGCTGCCGTTCTGGAAGAAGGTCTGGAACTTCTGGTTCTAGGTGCCGTTCCGATTTTTGCGTCTGTCGAAAGCGGGATATCTACTCCGCGAGCTCGATGGGTTTTTTATGTTTGTTGTTGAAGTTGGTTCTTTGAGAGAATGGGTGGTGTGTATAATTTGCATGCGCGGCGACTGGCTCGTTGATGACGGGAGGTCGTTTTGCGTCGTGGTTGAGCGGAAAGATGATAGAGATATACCAATCCAATCACTCCATCCCCATCTACCATACTCCCCCCTGTTCTCTGTCTTCACCCATAAAATTAAAGTTTCGAACTTGACGTGACACAACACTCCACTATCCAAACATCCATCATCCAAAAATCCAAAATCATCGCACAAAGCAAAAACTGGGCATTCTACTTATATGTATTTAATCACCAACCCATATGTAATAGTAATCCCCACCCACCCACCATAATAGTCCCCCCGTGGCGTGCGGCGCGGACGTTCTGCGCGCGCCCTTAGCACTACAATGGGGCCCCTGGGGCTTGACACGACCCCACATACCGCTACCAGCCGCCGCTGCCCAGACGCGAGGGCGGGTGTCGGCACTGCGGACACGGACCATGTGCGTGGTGTGACAGGGATTTTTTATGGGATGGATGGGGATTACGGGGTCGGATGATGAAATGGGGTGATGGATGGGGATGGGGATTATGTGTGATGAGGTAAGTTGTAAGGGATACGAGGGATGATGGTGGGTCGGCGGAGTTGGAGGTTTGGGAGGTTTGTAATCGGGGTTTTGGTTGTATGAGATCATGGTACGATAGGGGAGTGAATAAACTAATTCATTCCTAGCGCCGCGCTCTGCGTGTATGTTTTTTACTGTGCTGTATCATGTAGAGGGCAGTGATTTATCATAGTACGGATGGGGTGGGCTTTTTGAGAGCTGTTTTTTGGAGCTGTGGTATTTGCTATGAGATGATGTTTGCTCTGTCCTTGCCTGTTCTTATGGGGTGCCATTTATTTGCAGCGGACACTTTCCTTGTATGTCATGCTCTGTCCTTGCCTGTTCCTGTGGGATGTCATTTCTTTGCGGCAGACACTTTCCTCGTATGTCATGCTCTGTCCTTGCTCGTTTCAACGATGTGCCATTTCCTTGCTCTATGATATAAGATCCCCCCCGCTCCGCCCCCGGCGTAATCATTCGAGGTGTAAAGCCCGTCCGTTGTTGGCAACCAAAAACTCCGTTTAAGGGAATATGTCTGAGTCTTATTAAGGCCTTGCGATTTTATATTGCTCTGTAGCTATTGAAAGCGCGGTGTGTTCATTTTGGCTCTGAGATTTTGCAAGAGGCGGCCGCCCCTTTTGGTGGCTTTGCTCTGCTGCTCGCACAGTACCTATTGTCAGACTCAGAGTCGTGGTAGTCATAATCCTCAATCATTACCAATATAACGCTGAGGATACAATTTCCCCCCTGCAGACGACAACATTGCTGCAACATCCAAGTGGCCAGCCCGCCGAGCTTCATAAAGCGGTGTTATTCCTAGACCAGCAGAGGCATTCACATGTGCCCCAGCCTCAAGCAACATCGTCACCATTTCAAGATCGCCAATTTTGGCAGCTATCTGAAGCGCCATGCAATTTTCATAGCTGCTGGCCTTCAGATTCGGGTTTGCCCCATGATCAAGTAGCACCCTAACAATCTCACGGTGACTAGACATTGCAGCTACATGAAGCGCTGTGGTTTGGTCATAGTGAGAATTAACCGAATCTACGTTTGCCCCAGCATCAAGTAGGGTTTTCACAATCTCAAGATGGCCGCATTTTGCGGCTGCTTGAAGCGCTGTGCGTCCTCCGTAAGTAGTAGCCGCAGCATTCACATCTGCGCCAGCTGCAAGCAACTTAGCTACCACCTTGGGGTGACCAGCAGCGGCCGAAAGTTGTAACACTGTGTAGCTATTATACTGTGCCATTTTCGTACCATGTGCTGCATTTAACCGTGCACTAGAAAGTGTTCTGAAGTTCGTATCCCTTGGGGCATTCCGTGATCGATCGATTCGGTGGCTACGTGCAATTGCGCTTTCAACGATATCGAGCCGTCCAATCCATGCTGCAATTAACAGCACAATTGCCAATGATCTTAATCTAGTGTCTTGTTTAAAATTAACCAAAGCTGATAAGAACAGATTATAGTCAGCCTTGGCCTTAAGTAATGCCTCAACGACACTGATATCGCCATCCCCTGCTGCCAGTGCTAAGGCGTTGGTATAATCTCCAATAAGGACATTGGTTTCAGCGCCTTTTTCCAACAATAGCATGATGACTTCCTCTTTCCGATTTAAGACGGCGGCTATTAAGGCATTGCCATATACTCCGCTCTGAGCGTTAATATCAGCGCCTTGCTTTAACAACATGTCGACGATTTCTGTATGGCCATGATATGCAGCAGCTGTTAACGCATTGCCAAACTCTCCACTTGGGGCGTTTATCTCAGCACCCTGATTTATCAATATCTCCATGAGTGCCTTGTGGCCATTTTGAGAAGCGACTGCCAATGCACTTCCATATTTTACATGATCAGCATTGACATCAGCGCCTGCCTGCAACAATACACCAATCATTTGCATATTGCCTTGTAGAGCAGCGGCTACTAGTGCACTGCCATACGTCTCACTTTGAGCGTCGATTTCAGCGCCATTCTGTAATAACACCTTGACCACACCGGTACGTCCTTCGATGGCAGCGGCTACTAGTGCGTAGCTATAGTGTCCACGCCGAGCATTAACATCAGCGCCTTCGGCTAGAAGCAATCGAACTGCTCTTAAATCACCAAACACAGCTGCGTTGTGTAGCGATTGAGCATTGAATTCTGCTGCGTCTTCGAGAAGAAGACTGACAGTCTTCGCCGTGTCTCCACGGATCTTTTTCAGCTTCGTCGAATTTTCCTCAAGGAGGCACTTTGGCGTAGCATCTTCTGCTATTAACAAGCGCATAACATTAACTTTCTTATTCCTGGCAGCTAACTGTAATGGCGTTACAGAATTGTTGTCTTCCGCGTCAACCACAGAATACAAGAACTTAGGGAGTCTTGGTGCCTCAATCAGTATCTCAGCTACATCCGTAGCGCCTCCGCGAGCAGCGTAATGTATCGCTTGCTGTCCGAATTCGTCTTTCTCGTATACTTTCGCTCCTTCTCGAAGAAGAATTTGCACGGCGGTTGGAATGTTCGCCATAGATGCAATGTGTAGTAGCGTAGAGCCTTCCGATGGAAGTACACCGAAATAGTCTCTTAGGCAAAATATTCTACCTGCTGAGCACCACAGACTAAACAAGCCCTGCTCTAAGATATCGCTTCCTAAGAGTTTGCGGGTATACCTATACTTGAATTGTTTAAGGAGCCTATCCTGGCTATACCCATTCTTCTCAGCCATTGATGCATGCCAAAAGAATGCCGCTATTGCGTATGGTAACAGTGGGAGAGTTTCTGAAGTCGGTGACTGAGTCCAGGTCGAAGGTTTATCAATGTCCATAGTCATTGAAAGTTTCTGGACTTCTTCTGTCCAAAGGTAGTTGATGCATAATCGAGCAAGTATGTCGTGGCATGAGCCTTTGAATCTTTTCTTCTCTAGCATTTTCTCCTCTGGGTCTGACGAAGTTCTCCAGCCTGTTAGAATTTCGAATCCCTCCTCGAGTAAAAACTCCCGAACAGTTTGATGATTGACTTGTACAACTGTACCTATATAGTTTTCTCTAACCTCAACTAGACCACCAGACAAGGCTGTGATACGTATTTCCATTTTGCGCTTTACATATTCGTCAGAACTGTCCAGATTATATGCTCTAGATAGAAGCGGCTTGTCAGTGACAGCCATAGCATGCCGCATCTCCTCTACTGATAATGGTCTTGCCGCAAAGCATACCAATCGAAATAGCTTCAATACTCTCATCCGGTGCTTCTTCTGTTCCTCCCTGTTTTGCTTCTTCTGGCCGATTAAACTTTTGAGAATATACCGATATGTTTTTTCCAGACCTTCCGGTAGATGGTTAACTATGTTTTGAATGGAATCTCGGTGTTCTTCCTCTCTATATGCTTTGAATATGATTGGTAACACGAGACAGACCCATTGGAAGAGTCCATTTGCTTTTGCAATAATGTTCTCTTTTAATTTATTCTCCGATTCCTCGGATTCAGTTTGCCCACGACCTTGTAAGTTCTCCTTGAACTCATTATTGATGAACGATCGTATGCCCGCCCGGTTTTCGCGTTCGACGGTAACCTCTTGATATTTTGTATCTCCCAAAGCCATGATTGGGTAATGGCGGCTCGAGAAGCAAATCTTAACGGTACCTTTGATATGATGTACTTCATCGTGAAGTTTGACAAAATAGTTGGCCAGAGAATTTGCGTCTTCCTCTCCAGTTTCATCCAGGGCATCTATAAATATAGTGACCTTCTTTGATCTTGAAATATGACAGATGATCTCGTTGAATATCTTTTTATCCGTTTCCTCGGTCGATTCCAATTTAAGCTTAGCTACGATATCCTCCTTACTTCGTAGGTTGAATTTCTTCTCGATTTTCGCTCGAGCTTCCGAATCTCTGTTATAAAGTTGGAGCAGGAGCGACAAAAACATCCCCAACGGAGACTTCAGCAGCTCTACCTTTCCTCGGGCGTGGAAGAAGAAGCTCAATTTGAGATCAGGCGCGTTAACTGTAGGCATATTTATTTTCGTATAAATGTACTTCATCAAGGTTGACTTCCCGGACCCTGGGCTTCCTCGAATCCAGAGGAGACCATTGTCGTTTTGAACCCAGCTGGTGTAATTCTTATTTTCAAGCAACCACCCGCAGGTATCATCATGGGCGACAACGATCTGATTTAGCCGGAAATTCATACCCTCGTATTCGATAGGTCTTTGGCATGCTACATAATGTGTTAGGAGAGTTACTTAAGTGAGAAGTGTCTCGTACTAGGACCTGAACTCAAAAGATCTAAACAATACGCAGAGTCAGCAACAGGTCTAGTGGAGATTTAATATAATGCGGAAGATATAAATATTAAATTGAAATAACTCCAATAACTTTATCAAATCTCTCATCCAAGATTATCTATCCATGGAATTCAGAGCTGCCAGCCGTCCTTTCAACTCGTCGTCGGTAGCGCTGCTGTCAGGTGCTTGGATGTGACTTGGCGCTTGGAGGCTATTAAGGAAAGATATTCTATTACCGTGTTCTTGCAGCAGAGCCTCAGTACAGAGGTTAAGCTTTGCCTGGGGTTCCCCTTTGCTCAAGTACACTTCTGTGTGGTCGGTGATAGTTCCAATATGATCATGCTCCTCTAGTCCAATGTTTGATAAGCCATGTGTGACACTGAGTCGAAAATAACGCCCCTCCTTCACCATATCTTCTTTTAGGTTGTAGAAATCGTCAGCAATACGATCGCAATCTGTTATGATTTTCTTAATGCTCTCTGCAATTTGTTTCCGGGTGCCATTAAATTTAGTGCCCGGAGCTTCACCGGTCCCAATGCTCGTAGCAATGATCGTCCGATCTTTCCATATTTTTCGAGCCTCGTCGTAGACCTTGAAAATCGGATTATTATAGCCGAGCCCTCCATCGATGAACCTCCGTCCCTCAATCTGTACCGGATCAAAGAAGGTCGGCGATGCCGAGGTCGCCCTGCATGCCTCCCACACTTTGCATTTGTTAAACAGTGTTAGACCTGCCCCAGCGTAGTCGTAAGATCGGAAGATGACTGGGTCACTAGTGTTTTCACGAAGTGCCAATACGCAGCTGCAGATGAGCCATTAGATATTGACAATACTACACAACATTATTGATTTGTAACTTACACTTTGCAGGGCGATTTGGTGTCTTGGAGTAAGATCTGGTCATTGTCGTTCGCAACTTTTGAATTCTGGATCTGCGTTTTGATTGCTTTCTCGAAAGCTTCGGAATCAAACTTCCCCTCACCGTTCAGATACTCCACTTCTTCGATAGGACTTTCCGGGGGATGATTCGGCGTGAAAATTGCCCTCGAAAGCTCCTTGTAGGCCTCAACGCATTCGGAAATAGGCATCCGCAGTCTTCCAAGCATAATTGCAATAATACTAGAAGGTACCATTAGCACACTATAAGGAGCACAGAGGTATTGCATACCCGCCAGTACTTGCGCCTCCTATAAGATCGAAGTACTCCCATGGTTCCACTGGATCTCTTTTATCGGCTTCGCGACGGGCGTTGATAGATCTCATAATATACTCTAGAATGAGGATAGATGATAGCCCTCTCACTCCACCTCCGTCTGTACGCTCAAATAATTAGGCAACAAACTGGAGTATGGAATATGAGGCTATACGGACCAAAACTTAGCACACGGATGGGTCTATCACTATTGTCAGCCATTTCCTAAATTCTGACAGCCACGCTGTCGTGGTCGTGGACAATAGTTGGTTAGCTTTGTAACGAGATTCATACAGAAGCTTGCATCAATGGCTTCATATACAATGGTGCGACAAAATATAATTTAAGGGTAAACGCGACCAGGTGCGATTGAAAATACATTTAACCACCGTTCCTCGGAGAAGGCTGCCACACCGGTGAGGAGCTGATATGGGCTGATGTGTTTGGGCGCCTATTTTGCGAAATGCTGCCCAGTAACAATTCGCGAGATATGTCGTACAACACCAGACTGGGCAAAATCATATGACTCTCCATCAGTGGGGCAGCCTTGTCTGAGCGATGGTTAGTAATAGTGGCTGGAGTCAAGCCCATACTTATATTAGATTTCCAATAAGACGGGGACAAGTGACCGAGACCTAACAGAGCATACCGCCATGAAGAGAACGTAGACCAGACCCGTGCGGCATACTGTGCGGTGCTGTATATTTCGCTTCCTCGTTCTTTTCGGCTCTTCTTACTTTGGGGCAGGTTGCATATATATAGTGGCAGACAGAAATAAAGAATATTGACATGGAAGAGAATATAGAGTAGTACTCGACCTGTACATTACCTTGAGTTCCATACCTGAAGCCTATTGATTGAGCAGCCCTGACTCGAATTTCAAGGATTCTGGCACTATCATGCTGTTACCAGTGACGAGTAAGAGGGCATAATTTTCATAGACAGATATATACATATATGTTTACATATAACACGCTTTTGGTTGGTTACGGAAATATGATTGAAAGCTGAAAGTTGCGTCTAGATCATTATGACAGAATGTCACGTGCAGCATAGCTTTCATACCGCCTACCGCCCCACCTTTTCTGGATAAGGCAGAACGACCCCGCTGATAAGTTGAACTGGTCGATAAAATCATGCTTGTGGATTTCGCGTGCAGGAGAGCCGCACAACCTGATTCCCCAAAACAAAACAAAACATCACACGCTGTAAAAAAACAGAAATACGAGAACAAACAAGACCTCCCAGAGGCCAATTACGATCCTACATTCTTTCACCCCTTCCGCTCATTCTATCGCCGATATCATTGTACAGCTTTGCTTCCATCTACAAGGACCCTCATCGTCATCAGGGTTCCTAGTCACCTGACTGCCCACCCCGCCTCCCACGAATATGGCTGGAAGCCCACCAGCAGCAGATGCACCGACAACGTCGGTCCTGAGCTGGTATGACGCGCGGACTCCTCGAATTCTAGATCTCGTCGGCGACTATGCCGGAAAGGAACTGTTCCTCGTCGAGGGAGACTCGTTGCTGCGCGCCTGCTTTGAGGATGGGAGAATCGATTTTGAGGGTGAGCTACCCCGCGCAGATAGAACCCCACCACACTTTGCGGAGGTGGAGCTTCAGTACACGCAACCCGCGCGGTTGACCTCACCTGTTGTTGGGCTAAGGGCTGAAGGGGGCCAAGCAGAAGTGTATTAGGGTTGTATCAGAGTCTCTATAGTGCCCGCCGTGGCCCTGGAGCTCCGAGACATAGACGACGCCTTGCTGACGCTGCATATGTGCTACTACTTATCAAAGCCACTCGCTGACAAGAACAGGTGGATTCCAACTACTGCATGCCGCATTTGTAGTCGAGCGCTTCCTCGATAACCTCATCAAGCGACACTGCAACTTCCACATTGCCTTCTTCGCAGGTAAGATTCCTATCCCCACCCCCGACTCACTCACAATATACTAACCCCCCACAGACCATAAAGAGCTATGCATACCCCCAGGCTCGAGCGCCCAGCGCTCGCGCTACCTCCTCACCCGCACGCTGCTCATCCAGCATCTCGAAGTGCATCTCCCCGACATCCTCGACGTGGAAGTGCACGTCTTCCCATCCCTCGGTAGCGACGAGTTCAACACATTCCTTGCAGAAACTCCGGTCTACTTCGTCATGGCGCACGATGGAGCGCTACCGACTGAAGGTAAAGAGGTGGAGGAGGGCGAGAGAGAGAAGACTGCAAAGGTGCTGCTGCGAGGTGCACTGGCGTCGTTCAATGCGCGGAAGCTGAATGTGGCACTGATTAACCAGAATGAGATTCGGGATAGCAAGGTATGCAGTGGTCTTAGTGGAGTGGTTACTGGGAAACAAGCTGACAAGTTTAGATTATTACCATGATCTTGGAGGCTGAAGACCACGAGCAAGTGGAGTTTGACGACGAAGTAGCGGCTGCACACAAACAGATGGAGGCTAGCAAGACTTCCAGGAATACCTTCGACATTGGGAAATGGTTGGAGGATCCCAGCACCCTCAACGAGCTGGCATCGGAGGTGGAGGAGGATACGCCTGGAAGCTGGGTTGTGGGAGCTGTTGGTGCATCGGTCATTCTCCAGCAGACGCAAGAGTACAACTTTCTCACCTCGGCGTACATGCTACACCTTGTCATCTTGAAACGACTTTCTCTCGAACAGAGACGATTCCCTCTCATCCGATTCGAAGACGAGTTTGACCAAAAGATCGACAACTTCCTGGAGCTCTTCTCGGACGTCGTGACGGAGATTGCAGATAATGACGCATTTGTCAATGTCATGGAGAAGTTGGGAGTCAAGTCTGACCTCATAGACATGATCGATGGCAGGTTATTCAGAACTACTGTCCAAGCGCTGTTGACTGGTCCTCTGAAAGGAGGACCCCCACCTTCGCTCTCGGAGGACTGGTCCACTGTGTTCGATCTAGTCCTTTCCCTCTCTGGAAAGTCTCTCATTGGAAAGGCGCCCAAGGATCGCAAGATTAAGGATGCTGATGCCGAGAACAACGGAAAGGAGGTTGAAGCTACGGATAGCACCGTTTTGTCTTTGACCGAGCCTGTTTTCGATAAGCATCTTTCTGCCATCCACGTCGACGTCGATACGTCTCTGTCGGCAAAGCTATCGGCTATGAAACTGTATCGCGAGTCGTCATATTGGCAGACTCATAAGCCAATTGTTCCCAAGAAGCACGTGCCGATTGTGCAGGAGAAGGTATCAAAGTGGAAGAATCCGCTGAGGAAGAACCAGTTCTACATGGCCGAAATGACCGCCTACGCTGCGAGTCTGACAGGCTCTAACGGAAGAGTTCTCGAGCCAGAGACCATCACCGTTGGCGCTAAAAAGTCAAAGCCTGCTGAGGTCAAGGCGGCGTCGAAATCTGGAAAGGCATCCCCAGCTTCGGAAGATTCTGGACCGGTTGCGAAGAAGGGAGGTGGTAAGAAGGGTGGAGCTGGCGGCCTGAGCAAGGCGCAGCAGATTATCGCTGCGAACAAGGAGAAGAAGGGAGATGCAGAGTCCGATAAGGCATTTTCGGCTTGGCAGGGAGTGATGAGGGTGTACGATGAGATTCTTGGAGAGCAGGAACGCTACAATCGTGCCAAGATGTACCGTGATGGTCTCGACTCTGCCAGATCTGTGCACGTCGAAGCGGATATCAACATGTATCTGTGCCAGTGCCTCTTGAACTGGTGGGCAAAGTACTGCAAGGCAGACAAGAAGCCAGAGGGCTACCATGTTGTTGCTCTCCTCTGGACCGTCATCAGGGCGATTTCCACCTCGAAGACTGCAGTGGCTAAGGATATCGTTCAACAGACCGAGTTAATTGCCACCATCGTAGGCATTACTGATGCCATCACATCCACCCCTCCGATTGCGTCGGATAAGAAACTCTCATTCAAGTTCAAGCTGCCCGCTGATCTGAAGCCACTGAAGATCAGCCTTAACCAGACGGAATTCCAGCTGCTTCACTGCGGCCCCTACATGGACCGTGACTTGGACGCCAAAGTCGATCCACGTGTCTCGAGCTTCGTCCCTGATGGTTGGCAGAGAAAGGTTCTCGATGAGCTGGACGCGGATAACAGCGTCTTTGTCGTCGCGCCTACCTCGGCCGGTAAGACATTTATCAGTTTCTACGCCATGGAGAACATCCTGCGCTCCGACAACGACGGGATCTTGATCTATGTTGCGCCAACAAAGGCGTTGGTCAACCAGATCGCTGCTGAAATCCAGGGTCGCTTCTCCAAGAAGTACCCACAGGCTGGAAAGTCTATCTGGGCCATCCACACCAGAGAATACCGCATCAACAACCCCATTGGATGTCAAATTCTCGTCACCGTGCCGCATATTCTGCAGACTATGCTGTTGTCGCCAACGAACGCAAAGACTTGGTCGCCATTGGTTCGCCGCATCATCTTTGATGAAATCCACTCTATCGGTACGGCAGAGGATGGCGTTGTCTGGGAGCAATTGCTTCTCTTGGCTCCTTGCCCTATTATCGCCTTGTCAGCAACTGTGGGTAACCCCGAGAAGTTCAGCGAGTGGCTAGCGGAGACGCAGAAGTCGTCGGGCAACAAGCTCAGCATGATTCGCCACACTACGAGATACTCTGATCTGAGGAAGTTCTTGTATCAGCCACCAAAGGGCTTTGAGTTCAACGGTCTGACGAAATCAACCAAGGGCGGTCTTGGACTGGACGGACTTTACGGATTGTCGTTTTTGCATCCAGTTGCGAGTCTTCAGTATAGGTCCCGTGGCTTGCCAGACGATCTGGCTCTGGAGCCGCGTGATTGCTTCATCTTATGGAAGGCTATGTGCAAGCTGCAGACCGAGAACTACAAGGTCCCCAGCGAGCTCGACCCCGCGAAGGCACTCCCACTGTGCATCAAGAAATTCGACATCTTCAAGTGGGAGAAGAAATTGAAGGTCTTACTGCTTTCGTGGATGCAAGACGAGAAGTCGCCGTTCGAAAAGCTCGTCCAGGAACTGACCCCCACAAAGACGGAACTGGCTCCTATTGCTGAGGGCGAGACGGAGATCGATAGGGATGACCTTCGACAGACTACTTTGCCTCTTCTTTACCAATTGCATCAGAGAGGTGCCCTACCAGCGATTTTCTTCAACTATGATCGTACTGCTTGCGAGGACATCGGCCTGTCACTGTTAACCCAACTTAAGACTGCCGAGGATGCGTTTAAGGAGAGCAAAGAGTGGAAGCGCAAAATCGAGAAATGGACTGAGTGGAAGGAGCTGAAGGATAAGAAGGCAGCGAAGAAGGCTCCAAAGGTGTCGAAGAAGAAGACCAATGACGACGAAGATAAGACGTCAAAGGCAGACCAAGCCCGCGACGATGCCAGCGGCGAGGTTAGCGCAATGGACCTCTTTGATCCCGAAGAGCCACAGGACGACTACTCCTTCGCCGACAAACGCAAGTGCCAACGGTCGGAGATCGATCGCTTTGTCAAGCAGCTGAGGTGGAAGCACGTCAAGGAGGAGCTCGTTGAACTCATCCAGCGTGGTATCGGAGTTCATCACTCTGGTATGAACAAGAAGTACAGACAGTGTGTCGAGATTCTCTTCCGCAAGGGTTTCCTGCGTGTCATTATCGCGACTGGCGAGCTGAGTTTGGGTATCAACATGCCCTGTTCCACAGTGGTATTCTCGGGCGACTCCGTCTACCTGACAGCTCTCAACTTTAGGCAGGCTGCAGGTCGTGCGGGTCGTCGTGGCTTCGATCTCCTGGGTAACGTTGTTTTCCAGAACATCGACCGTGACCGCGCGAGCAACCTTCTGAGTTCGAGACTTCCAGATCTCACGGGACACTTCCCAATCACTACTGATCTGGTGCTCCGATTGTTCACGCTGCTGCATGAGTCGAAGAATTCGCCTTACGCGACTAAGTCCATTAATGGTCTGCTGTCACAGCCTAGGTTGTATTTGGGAGGAGAGAGCCACAAAGAGCAGGTGCTTTACCACCTCCGCTTCACGATCGAATACCTCCGCCGTCAAGGCCTACTTGGCCCGAAGGGCGAGCCCGTGAACTTCTCCGGCCCTGTTACGCATCTGTACTTTACCGAGAACTCGTCTTGGGCATTCCATTGTAAGTAATAATACGATATTCTGTTGAATGAAGCTAACGCAACCCAGCACTCCTCAAAGAGGGATACTTCACTAACGTCTGCGCCAACATTGACACCGATCCCGACGCTGTGATCAACGAGCTCATGCTCGTCCTGAGTCATATCTTCGGCCGCCGCGCCGCGCGCGTAACTGACAGCGAGGCAATGGCCGACGCAATCCGCAAGTCTCCATCGATGGTCTACCTTCCCCCAATGCCCAAGGCAGCCCTTTCCACTCTTGAGACTCACAACGCGAACACTCTTTCTACCTACACTACCTACGTGAAGACCTTCGCGGAGCAGTACGTCGAGGACGCCGAGACGGAACTCCCACTCACCAAGTTCTCCGCCAACTCCCCAGGCGCAAACTCAGCGTCAGATCTCTCCTTCCTTCCCTCCCTCCCGGCAACCACCGCTCGCTCGCCATTCGTCGCCCTCTCGGGACACGGCGACGCCTTCCCAACCATCTCCGATCTCTGCACCTCTTCGCGTGCCGGCATCTTCCTTGAGAGCGCACTGATCCCACACATCTCGCTGCACCCAACCGAGACGCGCCAGCCGCTCAACGCATACCTGCTCGACTTCTTCGCGCACGGCAGCGTCAAGGCGCTCGAGGCCGCCAACGGCATCCGTCGCGAGGACGTGTGGTTCGTTCTCAACGACTTCTCGCTCGTTCTCGGCACCGTGGTCGCCGCGCTCGCGGTGTACCTTGGTGTTGTGGTTGCGGGCCGCGATGCGGATGATGAGATGTTGGGTGTTATGGGTATGGGTGATGTGGCGGAGAATGAGCAGGATGAGAAGGAGGCTGAGGAGGTGATGGGACAGGAGGACGCGAGGATCGGTGGTCCTGGCGCTGCGGCGGTGGGAGGCCCGGCTGCGGTGCCGAGAAAGGGGAAGAGGGGTGTTGCAGAGGAGTGGGGCGAGGCGGAGGATAAGTTGCAGGAGGAGGAGAGGATGGAGGAGGAGTGGGAGGAGAGGGGTACGGATGATGAGGAGTACGAGAGGTTGCTGAAGGTGTACCGTGCGTTCAGGAAGCTGAAGGCCGAGTTTGATGCCAAGTTCTTGGAGATCTGGGCGTAGATGTGGTGTGTGGTTTGGTGGTGGGGTGGTTGTGTGCATGGATGGAAATAGATGGCTTCTACGTGGTGCCGATTATCTTATGAGACATGAAAGCATGATAGAGAGGGGAAAAGCAGGATAAAATTGCATAGTCATGAGGAAAACGGTAATTCAGGTCTAGATAGAGGAGGCAGTGAGTTACCTGAATCTAGAGGGGAAAGAAAGCGATTCAGCTTGTGGATAGATTGGTAGATAGAGAATACTTTCCCTATGCCCTTCGTTGCTGAAGTATGGGGAGGCAGGATGATATTGTGAGAAACGAGGACCTTCATAGAGGGGGTTGACGACGTCGCAACCAGCTGCATATTTCAGCGCAAATCCAGCCACTTCTCGACGAATATGCGCAAAACAAGGTTAAGAGCCAGTTCAGCCCCAGTTTGGAACCAGACCGAGGCCAACTGCTAAGCTACTCGGAATCCATTCGGAACCGGTTCATAATCGAATAATATTCAATTATTACGCGCTTGGCGGCCTCCATTTCTCATTTTGGCGCAAATCCGAATACCTCTAGTCGGATTTGCACAAAACCGCAAACCAGAGGGGGGGTGGTTTGGAGCTAACCCAATTAGCAGTGCGCAGTCCAACTCCCTCAAAGGCATGGATGGACGGGCTTCTTGTCACATCCATTAGGCTTGGCGAACCCTACGTAAGACGTGACGACTCCATTTATACTGTCACAAGAAAAACTATAACGGAAAGTTACGATGATATCAACGAACGCGTCACGGATACCAAGCATGTACGAATAGGTTATACAGTGTACAGTTTCTTCCATTCACCCACTGCATCCTGCTAGCTACTACAGTACATCTCTCATCCACACCACACAGAAATCCAGTCCTCCATCCCCATCCCACCCTTCCACCGCGCCCTTCGGATAACCAAACCAGTCAGCCCCCCAAAGCACGCGACTTAGAAGAATGTCCATGACGACAAGAGTCCCAGTATCCCGTCCAGAAGCCGATGAGTCACATACATACACAGCAGCCAGGCTATGCATGCAGTCGACAAGACGCAGTCAGCCTACTCTGCAAGCCAACCATCACCCCTCCAATTCACGTGTCAGGGCGCACAAGAAGGCATCAAGCCATCCAGTGCACTCAGGAGTCAGATACCGCTAGCAGTACCCAGCCTCCCCCTCTCTCGACCGCGCGAGAGAAGGTAACAGAGAATTGGAAAGGCGAGGCAAGAATGACGCAGACGTAGGCACAGACTCGTAACAGCAGCAGAAGCAGCAGCGCAAACCGAAAATCGCAAGGAAAACCCCCCAATCTCCCCGCAGGGGAAAAAAGGGAGGCATGTATTCCCAACCTCCCCCATCCATGCCGAACTCCCCCCCATGCCCGCAGCGAGCCATGTGGGAGCCGACCGTGCCGTGCCCTCGCGCGGAGTCAATCCGAGCGGTGGGCCACGGTACCGCACACGTGTGATGTCTATCTAAGACGGAGAGCTTCCGGAGCTCCGTGGGGGAAATTAAACAGTAACAATACAAGGTTTGAGCAACGCAGTTGCCTTTGTGTTTTTTTTGGTGCTCGCGCAGATGTGTGTGTTCTTTTCCCAGCACGTCGGGCCTCTCAGAGGCGAGACGAGGGGTGTGTGTGACGGACAGCAATAACACAAAACAAAAAACATTACATCGAGGTAGCTCTCTCCCTGTAAATCAAACAAACGCTGACGGTGTGTAAAAACAACCCAACAATATAACAAGAAAACGAGGAAACGGCCCATAAGCGTCTCTCGTGTGGAAATGAGGGGGGGAGAAAATAAAAGGTAGGGGTTAACGTGAGTCAGAAGTCTTTAAAAAGAAGTGCAGACGAAGGACCGGAAAACAAAAGACGCCGCGTTATGCCCGTAATAAAGTCCCAGCCCCGTTTTCCCCAGGAAAAACATAGGGGTATTTCATCCATCCGTTAACAAAGTCATCAAGACATGAGCGCACATGAAAAAGGGATATAAAAAAAAGGCGTAGACCACACGCGAGTCGCTGACAGAAGGGAGAAGTGGAGGAGGAAATCCAGAACACCATTCCCCTCTGTCGCTATTTTGCGTGGGCCGTAGTGGTGAACTGAATTAAAAGAACTGTCGTGACGCGTGATTAGAGGTCATAGGTCGTGGTCGTGGTCGAGGTCGTGGGCACTGGGCCCTGATGTTCTAGTACTCATGCGCGGTGTATTGCGTTTCGTCTCTAATGCGATTCATCTCAATGCATAACATATCCGTATGTGTCTTCTGTAGTCGGCGGGCCTGGCGCGCGCCATCCATAATAGGACTTCTGAAAGGAGAGCTCGGGCAAAGAAAGAGGCCATCGTACCATCCACCCCACCGTCGACACGCCAGCAACCCTCGTGGCTAAGGCATAGAAGCCGGCACGTGGTGGTGCGGGGCAAACAAGCGCGTGAGCCCAGACGGCGGCACGCTGGAGTGCCGACGGCGGAAGGACAAGAGGTATGCGACCCAAGCATCGAACTCGAATAGCGCGAGGGGAGGAGAGTGCCAGGCGGCGGCGCCGGCTACGGAAGACATGACCCATCATCTGCGGTGCTGGCGCGGCGAGCGGTGGTTGGAGTCGCGGCTGGCATAACCCGAGTCGGGGAAGCCACTGGGAGGACTCCTCGACTGGTGCGTATGGCTGTTAGAGTGCATATTGCAGAGGTAGCCGATGAGAATGGTCTTCTCTTGCACGGCGTGGCCTTGTTGGTTGGCAGCGGCGCACATGTCGACGTTGTGCTTGTAGTAGATGCAGCGGCAGACAGAGTAGCGCTCGATGAGACGGTAGCACATGATGATGAGTGTGATGGTTGCTTTGAGGTTTTGTGGTGTGATAATATCAGATGATGATGAGAATTGAGCGAGGGTTTTTGAGGCTCGACGGTGATTCTCAGATAAAATTATACTGGTATGGTTCTGGATGACCAAGGACAAAAGGAACGCAGGCAAGAAATATAAGAACAACGACGACGAACAGGCACGACGGAATGGAAATCTAGATGACGGTAGAAGGCAAGCCAAAAAGAGTCACCAGCTGCGAGGGAGCATGACTGCCTTATACTCGCCGAGTAAGGACTGCATACCTGTAGCGGCCTTGGCCTGGCCTTGCCATAAGGCAGCAGCACCAGCAGACCATCGGTGGGGGAAGGTATGGAATATGGCATGCATGGAGCATGCAGGACGGGGGTCACTGCATGTAATGCTGCTTTTCCTGGCCCGTAGAGTCCGCCCGGAGATGCTAAAATGAGTCGATGGGATCCATAGTGGAGCATAGCGCAGCCAAGAGCCAGCTATCTGTAAGGCGGGTAGTTCGGACGAAAGTGTCACAGGAGGGCCTCAGCTCTGCGGCCAGACTTAGAATTGACATGGGGAGAGATCCCTTGTGGCTGGTATACTGGGATGGATTCCGGTGAGTCGGGAAAGGCGAGGGAGGGATGACGTTTGGTGTGGTAAGGCGTGAGCCCGTATTTCGATGAAGAGGAACACCAGCCACGGAGCAAATCCAAAAAGCCCCTCAAGCTGCGGCGCGGCGCGGAAGGATGAGCTTCCCCCGTGTTTGCATTGAAGAATGGAGCTCCATTGGGAAAGCTGTGCGTCTTCGAAACAGCGGCTCCGTTGCCCGGCGTCCGATTGTGGAGTCTTTTTTCGGTATGTATGCACAGCACTCACCTGGTTATGGGTCGGCGCAGTAGCTCTATGTGGAGGTTTTATTCATATGGAGGGGCAGGTAGGAAAGATGAGCCGGAGAAACAGTAGGCAGTCAGACTCAATGTCAGCAGTTGAGGTTAAGCGCGAGGCTGTGCTATGCAATTATTCGCCTAGTGCAGTCAGCCACAGGGCCGGATTATAGTAGCACCACAAAGCCGAAAACACTGGTGCATGAGTAGAGCAGGCAGCAAGAAAGCAATTAGATAAATAGGATGGATTAAATTGAATATAATTAATGTGAAGTAACGCGAGTTTCATGCTCTCCCAGAGCTCAATTATTCACATACTGCCCTCAATATCTGTTTCCCATCTCCATCTTTACCATGACTGGAAATAGAAACTGACAAGACTAGCTTTTCCAGAATGCTGACAAAGCCGGCACTCAAATAGGTTAGCCGTCGGCGTCTCCTTGCCCTGTCTCAATTGACCACTTAAGGGTCCATATCAGTCCCGATCAAGGCCCGATATGGTTTAGCGGGCACGTAAGTGTACGATTTCCTTGGACGAGTAGCGCGGGCTGTGAGTAAGCAGAGCTCTGTAGTAGGAGTTTTGTATCAAGATTTTGTATCGTACACGTTTAGAACAGTATTATGTACAGTACAGTACAGTACAGTACGTTTGAAACTCCCCGTGGTGAATCCAGTGACATTCTCTAAGACAAGTCCTATGGAAATTCCTTTGCTGTAACAACTCATATATGCCGCAGTATGTGATCTGTCTCATCCCAAGTACTCCGTTCTTCACGCATGCATGTACTCCCACACTGAAATATTCACCAGTGGTACATGATCGAATCCCAAGTTACTGTACTCCACTACAGTGCTGTAGTGTTTCCCCTCTACTTCCACTCCTTCCCAACGAATACCCCGCCCTAGTCCTAATCCAGCACTTGACCCAGGCACCAGTCTGCCTCTCGCACAGCCCTGGCAAATAGCCGCGCCGGCGGCTCGGCGTCGCCGCATCGTGATCTTGGTCATGCACGAATTCCACCATTTCCCACCATATCCATCGATAACTCTCTCAAACGGACGGATTAATGGGCCATTCCCCATCTTATCTCGATTAGTGAACGGGCCGCGTTTCAGCTATATCCGTGTCACTTTATCGATACGTCTATTTGTGGTGATATTGCAGAATCGCTGTATCGATAATACGTGCGGCACGATTCAGTCAGATATCCCGCGTTGCTTGTGGCTGGTATCGATAGTTCATACTGCATGCCTGCAGTGCGTACAACGGTATGGTCGACGGCCTGGATATGCCTCAAGTCTCACTGCGTATCGATAGTTCGATGAGTTGCTGTGAGTAGTCTCGCTGTGAGTAGTCCCGGTGTGAGTCTGTACTCTTACCTGCAGTGCCCAGTCTGCCAATTTTCCCGCTCGTCCATTCTCAACATACACCGTCATCACCACCCCTCCTCACCGGTCCATGCCATCTCCACACCTCCTTCCCTTCCTCACCCACCACCCCGCACGTGCAAACCCCACTCCCCCTCACATCATCTCGCACACACCGAACCCCCCACCACCGCCGCGCGTCTCGCATATCCCCCATTATCCTCTAGCCGCCGAAGCCCCTCAGCCTCCATCAATTGGCCCATAAGCCTCGAAGCACGAAACCCACCACGCCGAAGCTCTCCTCTATACCCCCATCCTGCACGTTGAAACAGCGGGGTTGCTGCTTTACCAGCAGTTGAATCCTTCCGTCTTTCGGTATCCCGCGCCGTCAATTTTACGCCGCATGCATGGAGCAGAGCCACAGGTCTAGATTCACCGGCGTGGCCGCATTATATGCAACCATGCCACCACCACTTTGAACTGCCGTCCATGACGACGTCATCAGCCTTACAGCTCGGCAGTCAGGAGGATCGCATCAATCAAAGGACAGATCCTACCAAAGCTCCTTTATCCAGTCCCAATAGAGAGTGACACCACCACCTCCTTCACCTAAGACGGCACGCACACTCCCCTTCGCGCCCCTGGCACCCGTCAACCGCCAGCAACCCCTACGCCGCCACCAGGTCCAAGCACCGTGTGTTCCAGACTCTCACCGAATACGACTCCAGCCACGGAATCCTTCAACGCTCCAGCCACGATCCTTTAAGCCACGGAGCGGAATTACCGCATACGCACTCAACTCCGTGTAGGATCGCGGCCAGGATGGTGACGTGCGACACAGCGTGACAGCTGTTGTGCGAGGTTGCTATGCCGTTAAGGTGTGGAAGGATTGCACCGACGTCAAGGGGGCTGATGGAGCAGTGGAATGTGAAAGGGGTTGTTTACTGATCAGGGGGGGATCATCGAATAGCTGAATTTGCATTCGGTGAACATTGGTAAAACCGGTTTGATGCCAAAGGGGTTGCCGGTGTCGAAGGGTCTCGTGGACGTCAAAGGGGCTCAGTAATTGATCAATGTGAAGGATCGCAAGCTGAAGTCGTCGTCAGTGAGACGCTATTCAATCGGGTTTGATGCCAAAGGGGTCACCGGCGTTCAAAGATTGCGTGGACGCCAAAGGGGCTCAGTTGTTGACCAGGGCAAAGGGTCGCACAGCTGAAGTCGTCGTCGCTGAGCTCTGCTCCAAACGTTTTCTGACAAAAGGGGCCAACGTGGTAGAAGGATCGCGAAGCTGAAATCGCTCTTCTGTGAACGCTGTCGATATGCTGTCGTGTGACGGGGCTGGTAGCAAACGGTCAGATATGGAAGCCTGCCATAAATCAAGATTCATTCTAGCAGCATTGCGCGATGTGGCTGAGGGACGGCTCGGGGGTGGCAAATTGTCACGATGTGGTGCGGTCCAGGCCGAATGGCTTCCGTCGTGAAGTTAGGTAGGTATCCACAGCTCCACATGACGTTCGGCGCGGGCCGTTGAGGTCGACGTCTGGTTTAGTGTACGGGTACTGGACCCTTTGCTATGTTATGGATTGTGGAGCGACAGTATGAACAACTGCACAGAAGCCCGAATGATTATATCGTCGAGCAAACCAAAAAAAAAGCCGGTACTCAATAGGTCAAAAGTGCAAAAGACTCATCAGATCTCGGCGTCAATTTGAGATCTGATGAGGGAGAAAATCCCTTTTTTGGATTTTACTTTTTGTCGTCATTCGTTGTGTGTCGCTCGTTTCCTAACCTCTTTCTGTATTTTTTCTTCTTCACTTCCCAACCCGTGTTCGAACCCATAACCCCTCCATCCGGTGTTCGAACCCATAACCCCTTTTATTATCCTCCGCTGGCCAGATTGTCCAGACAGTGGTACTACCACTGCGCCACTGTGCCGCTGGGAGGAGGGGGGTTATGAGGGGTTATAAGGGGGTGAGGGGGTTCGCTTGGGGGGGAGGTCATGTGAGTGTTTGTTTTGGGGGAGGGTTGGCCTGGGAAAGGGAGTGGGTGGTTCGCTTGCTGGCTGCCCATATTTGCTATTGAAACACATTCCGACATGCTTTGATTGTTAACTTGGACAACTTCAGTGAAGATGCACTCTAAACATTCCCACGTGGAATGTTCTTCAAATTTGAAGAGCGTCAGAACTTTCTCTCGGAGAAGAGCCTCTCCAAATTTACTATCAACATCGCTTATGAATGGATTCAGTTTGTAAATGTGGAGCGGCTCTCCTACAAAAGGAAGTTCCGAGCAGTGAGGACACAGTTTGTTTGAATCTCTTTTGTCATATTCACTCTTTGGAAAGTGTCAAGCTCCAAAATCTATAGTCTTTTGATCTATGATCTATGATCTATGATCTACCCTCTATCCCTTTTCATCTCTAAACCTCTACATTCATCTCTTTTTCGTATAACAATCTATCCAAACCTCCACCGTCCCAAAACTCACTCCCTCAATCGAGGGGAGGAGGAAAATAAGAATATATAAAATGAAAAAATAAGAAACCCCTCTCGCAATCATCCAGATGGCGAAAGGGAATCGCGGAAATGGATATATAGTCATCGCGTACGCCCAGGGTATTAGTCCTCCTCTTTCAAAAAAGCATTTTGGTCGTTAAAACAGACGCCCCTGGCGTCTTTCATCTCTCATTCATAACCACCTCAGTGCAGCACCGCCGTCGGGATCGCCCCAGCAGGGACCTCAGCCGTATCAGCAAGGCAAAGCGGCTCAATCATTTCCTTCGTCGGGACCTTCGTCCCCTTCTCTCCAAACTCCCTATCAAGCCCAAACTTAACAGCCTCAAGCACATTATCCACCGTCGCGCGAGGCTTATACGCCGGCTCCGTGCCTTCCTGCCACACCCCCGTCTTAACAAGCACACTGAACCAGTCATTCTCGCTGCGCTTATTAAACTCATTGGTGCCGCGGATATCGCTCTCGGGCGTGTCGCCGACGAAATAAACGGTCTCGGGGGGAGCATCAATCTCGTGCTCATCCTTGCGCCACTGCCTCAGCAGCCGCGTTGCGAATTCAAAAGTCGGGATTTGTGGCTTCCCGAAGGCGATGGTGTCGAGTTCCTTCCCTTTCGTCACGTCGCGGAAGAGTGTCTCGAGCATCCTGCGCAGAGCGCCCATGCCGAGCCGCACATTCGCGTGTGCTGCGCTCCAGACCATGTCGCTGTGGGAGAAGAAGATTGGTGGGCCTTCGTCAAAAGTCTCAGACAAGGTGCCCAAGTAGCCACCCTTCGACATGGCGAGGTCGAGCATGATTTGGCAGTCGCCAGCCCAATCACGGGAATCGGCAAAGACGAAGATAGCCTCGATCTTGACCTTCGACAGATCGCGACCGGACTTACTGCAGCGCATCTCCTCAGGTGTTAGCTTGCGGAAGGGCGTCGTGGCGGAATCGTGCTTGATGATGTCGCCGGGTGTGATAACATCTTTGAAGCCATAACCCTCGGCGACTTGGCGGCATTTTTCGCCCTCGCCACCGACGACGAGGACGGTGCCATAGGCTTCGGTGAGCTCGCGCATGGGGGAGTGGCCGCAGATGAATTGCGCGGGGCTGATGGAGATGTCGAGTTGGCGGGAGAGGTCGAGGCAGCGCTCAGCTTCGGTCTTGCCGCCGCCGTTGGTGAGGAAGATGTAGGGCCTAGTGTGATGTTAGGTTTTGCTTTAGGTGGAGGGGTGGTAGAGGACTTACACTTTAACGCCGTATTTGTTCTCGCCGTTCAACATCTTCATGGCGTCGATTGCTTCGGGGATGGCCTGGCCACCGCGCACGAGCACGCCGTCAATATCGAAGGCAAACGCAAAGGTATCTGCAGATGGCAGCCCATCAAGCGGTGTGATAGGTGTGATTGGAGTCTGCGGGGCGCTCTCCTCAGGCGTAGCGCCGTACATCTCAGGGCTGCCGGGTGACTCCGGTGAAGTCGGTGCCACGGACTCATCTTCGATATCCATGGACCCGACCTCCTTCCTGGCCTTTCCGAGCGAGGCCGCGAAGCCCGAGGAGAACGACTGCGAGCGCTTCAGCATGTACCTGTGCGGCACGACCACGACGTCTGTGCCGCCGTTCGAGACATCGTCCTTGGTGGATGTCATGGACGACAGGCGGGTGAGGTGCGGCCGCTTTGGCACCTGCAGTGATTTCCTCTGGGTAGTGTCCATGGTTGGGCTTGTTTGCTTTTTCTCACTTATGCTCGTTGGTAGATCTATCTGTTCGTGCGTGGGGGGACGTCTGGGGAAAAGTCTGGGGAAGTGGGAAGTGGCTCCTCTTATATGTGGAGAAGGAGAGGCGGCTTGAGCTGGAAGGATAGAGGCGAAGTCTTGAAGGGGGATAGAATGAACCCGTTAAACTGAACAAAGGTACACTATTGGGATGAAATGTTGTCTTTATACCGAAAGGGCAAGGATAGAACATTCTGGTGAAACGACGACTACAGCTGATCCCAAGCAAGTTTGACTTTAGCTCTGCGGGTCGATGAACGATTTTTATGGTACAACTGATATGTACTGGATGGTATCAAAGGGGAGGCGCTATACGTATCTAAGATGTCATATCAACGAGAATGGTCGGGCATAAAGCTTTGGTATCCCTGATAGCTATGGCATCTTGATAGGCCGCAAGGGTACAGGGATCAGCATAAGATCCAAAAATATTCTCTAGAGGTTGCCTCTTTCTGATATTCAACGTAGTAAACCTTGAGGTATAGCAAAAAGTTTTTACAAGGAGGGGCGGGTATGTTCTGTGCAGCATAACAAAGGAACGGGATATATGACGTAGGTCGGGGTGCAATGTGCGGGACTAAATATTGGTAGCGCTAACACGTGAAATAGAACTCCAATAAGACAGCTTACAGACATCTTTTATGGCACCACTCGGACATCTCTCGGCGGGGTCGCTTCACTTGAGCCCCACTCGCTAGTTCCCTCAGCCTCGTCGATATTGGCACGTTAATACGTTAATACGTTTAATGGCACCACATAACCACAGTAGTATGTATGGTAGTATGGACCTGTCGTGGGTTCCCACGAGAAGCCCATGCGGTTGACAGATAGAGCGCTGCTCCTCCCCTAGAGTGCTCTAGAGTGAGAGTAGAAAGCAGGAGTGTCAAAATATCCTTTATCCTCTGAGCGTAGCAAAAAACCTCAGAAACTCACCGAAAGTTAGACAATACCGAGAAACTCAGACACTATACCGAAACTCAGACACCCACCAGCGCAAGCGACGGTGCCATCCCCATCAGGAAACCCGAGCCAAAAGCCCGCCCATATTCTTACGTGTCCGCCTCCTGCACGCCCATTCCATTATGATATAAAAGTGGAAATCCACGCAACCCCCTCACCTCCTCTCACCTCGGGAAACAGCAACATCGAGCGTCGATCGCCGCTTCCCCTCCTGCCTAGAAGAACATGTAAGGCAGGTGCGCAGGAGCCAATCGTCGCGTCGCGCGCTTCCCTATCAGCACGGGCGAGAGATTGGAGAGAGCATGTACCTGAAGATCCACATGGGGGGTTTGGAGTGGTGGCCTGGCGCGAAGTCTGGTTGGTATGGGGCCGCTGAGACATGGGCCGTTCGCTGAGCCGGTCCGAGGGCAACGTACCGTTGGAGATGGACGCTTGGGTTGCCCTTTCTCATTATTCTTTGATGAGGGGTTGTCAAAGGATACACTGTAACGGTATCCTGGCCGGCTCTCATCGGCTGGTTGCAGATGGTTCGGCTGCTAAAATGACTCGTATGCGAAGTTCTAGATCACCACTTTGATCACAGTGACCACAATAACGCCGATGGCCTGCGGTAAGCTACTGGAGTTGACCGTGGAGATGTATGGAGTCAGCTAGTGTGGCCTGTTATGACGTCAGTTTCAACCCCTCACCACAGTTTCGGGCGAGATATTCCGATATCACGTGAATTTAGTAAGCATATTATCACGTGGGGATGAATATCATAGTCACGTGAAAAGCTCTTTCACTTATTCGCTTTGATATATTCGCCGTGTACAGATAGTTATCATTCATCAGCGTCACTCTCATACTCCATAAACCCTCCGCCAAGTCCACTTTTATCCTGGAGCTTATCCTCCAAACTAGCCATCTCCTTCTCCATCACCTCAGTATCCGCATCGACCTTTGCCCCCTCCAAATCAATAAGCGTAACTTTGCCATCTGCACCAACGATAAAATTATAGCGGTTGCAATCCCCATATAGAATCCGCTGATTGTGGAGACGTTTCAAGGCCGCCTTGCAGATTTCCAAGTCCTCCGGGTTTGCATGCCGCCCCTCGACTTTCTCGAGGAGGAACCCGATGACTCTCCCTGCTTCATGGATGTGACCGAGGAAGGGCGGTGTGATACCGAGCGGCTGTATGAGCTGGTAGATGCATGTCTCGGCCTCGATGTACCCGATTTCCCACGGGAATCGAGCCATCTTGGTTATCATAGTTTTCTGATCGTGGGTTTCGTCGTCAGCTGAACCTTGCTTCCATTTACATTTCTGAGCCAGCATTCTAAGTGTTTCGATCTTCTCGAGGTCTAACAAGTTGATCATATTGGAGTGCCAGACTGTCTGCACTGTAGGTAGCGTAATTTGAGACAGCGCCGATTCAAGCTCTCCAGAGACCGTGCTGCGGGTGATATACGCAGAGTTCCAGTCGTCTTTGTCGTACGGCAGCGAGGGAAGCATATTCTGGAAATTCAGGGGCATGTCCTCCAATGACTCCCCATCGAGATGTCCGGCTTTGATAGTAATGTATTTGACGTTTGTTGCGGCCAGAATGCGGAAGTAGGCATCATCTCTTCCAGTCGTGCAGAAATCCATGGAAATGATACGAGGGGATGCCATTGTCACTACTAAACTTTATAAGATAGGGGGACTTCTGTTTATTGCAAAGTAGAAAGTCTATAAAGAACGCATAATAAAACAAGATTCGCAATACGCAAGTGTATGGATTGTTGGTTGTTTTCACCAATACATATCGTAAGCGAGTATTGGGTGAGAAACACCGAAATGAGAATGCTCCTCTGGACCTGAGGTCGCTCTGGTTTGAAGAAGGCCAGTCGCAACGTTGACTCGCATCAATATCAAAGTAATATTCGCCATGTGTATCGGTTTTCAGGCATCAGCCGCTCAACTCCTGTTGCTGAAATAAGCCACTGTGGCATGTAAACGCAGACTCCTCAACAGGCACCGTTTCTTCCTAGCTCTCAGCCTTCACATCCGTTTGCGAATGGCTATCATACATCCGCTACGACTCCTCGTCCTCGTCGTCAATACAACCATTGTGCTTAATAAACTCCGACACCTTGACATTCCTCGTTCCTTTCCGGCTCGTACTCCATATGCGCCGCGCTTCACCACAGTGAGTAAAGTGGAACAGGAAGTCCGCTGAAGAAAACTCCGTATTACGACAACGAAAGGTTCCAACGCCATACTCAAACATAGTCTGGCATCCTTTGCAGCTGACGCCGTGCTCTGTCTTGCCGGTGCTTGTGTCGTACGATGGAAATGGCACGCATGCCATAAACCGTTGATTTGGTTCCTCCTCTCGCCATAATAGGCCCGTAATCGAATTCTTCTTAAAGACGTCCTGTGATTCTAGCGCCGCGATAGCATTCGCTTCAAGTATGAGTTTTTTGGGCCGCCTACGTGGTGCACGGTCACGGCCTGGAGCGCCCCAGGAGACTTGTAGATCTGGCCTGGTTTTCGTGGAATACTGGCCAGATACTGTTCTCAGTGTTGACCCATATGACTTACTCAGCTGGCTCTTGGATATTCCGGCCGTCTTCGCAAAATCAGATGTGGATATAACACGCAGCCCTGGTGAGGATTGGAGACAGTTAAAGCAGCAGCGCGTAACTGTCAAGAGGAAGAGGAAGCCACCATACTCTCTGCATACAGCACAACGGTCGGTGGTAAGGGCGCGATATAGATCCATGATATCGAAGCTACCGGCACAGCCACTGCGAAGTAGGCCCCTCAGTCCCTCAAGCCCATGTTTCGAAACCATCTGATATTCATGTCGTGCTGTCAACCGAATGCGGGTAAACCGATCAACTTGACGAAGACGAAAATATGAGAAGATGTCCACGTTTTCGAGGATCATTTCCATTAGTTCTTCTGGGAGGCTATTAAAGCCATCGAGTGCCGTCGCTGGTGAGATATCGAAGGCTGTTTGGAGTGAATTTTGGACGAGCTCAGTGACACCAGGACGGGAGTGGACCATCACCTCTTCGAAGTCCTTTCGATGATATGAGCAAACGCGGACAACCGCATCTGCATGCTCGTCTTCAGGCGTCATGATGAGTTTCCTTGTTGAAAGTTTGCTCGAGAGGTGGTTCCACAGAATTATGAATGTTGTAGTTGGATGAAGTGGGAAGTTTGAAGTCCGAGTCGACCACCGCTGGTCGCCTGATTGTGCGCGTCGCCCTGACAAAGAAAGGGTCCTGAATAGCACCACATTTTAGGGCTGTGGCTCTTATCGGAATCGAATGTTGTTGCATTACAACTAAAATTGTTTTATAATACCTAATCGTATGTTTCGGCGCTTATATATCACTAGCAAATTCCCAGCATCGTGTGTTCATGTTATATAATTTATATTTATCGCCTGTGTGTAGTGCAGAGTATAATAGAGAAAGAGAAATATCGAGAAACTCAGATGTATACCATGGCACTATTTATTGAAGGTAGAAGCAGCTGGCAGATCCTTGAAATTCCGCACAACTTTGCTGTTGGGCCCATAATGCGTGTAAAGCTTGTAATTTGCCCGAATGATTTCGCGTCGTCCACGGACGTCGCCTGGCACCTCGACACCGGCCTTTGTCTGGATCAGATACCGATAGATGTCGTACATCAACAAGGCGAGCCCATAAAAGACGATTCTTCGCAGACCCAGACGGGTTCTTTCCTCTGCCGCGTCTGAGCGTGGTGCCTCGTGATGGATGAAGTGAAAGTCGATGCACTTCCAATGATCGGAGAATACGAAATTTGTCATATCGGGAGTGATGAGGCGCTTGAACATGCGGACTCCGTCATGGTGGCCACTTGCTATAGCCTGTTGGAATGCCGGTTTATCGATCTCTTGTAATACCAGCATCTTCGTGACATTTGTAGCACGCCTGATTACAGCTTCACTACTGCGCCTAATGTGTGCCTCAAGTGACCTCGCATACATGGTTTTGTCATTGGAACGCCCTAAATAGCTAAAAGTTTATAAGTACACTGTAGTCAAACTAAATTCTAGCGCACTTACGTCTTGGTATGTTTTGGAAGGCATGTCATGAACACGCCCTCGGGAACTCTGTGGTAAAGGAACTCCGCGGCGCGCGCCAATTGCTTGCAATGATACGGAGTTGCTACGGACTCATTCGCGTCCATCTTGACCAACGGAGCCTCCTCGGTGACATCAGTTTCGTTGTTCTCGATATGGAGCCTCATCGCCTGGTAGGGCCTCGATGGCTCAGTTTGCTCCTGAAATAATCAGTGGGTGTTCAAGTACTGTTAATATAACAACTTACAAGACCCTTTGAAGCAGTTGATGCCATCCTCGGGACCTTCCACGTATTTCCTTTCGTATTGATGAGGATCTGTTTCGTTTGTGCGAAATCGCCGGGGTCGACGTAAACTGGGACGACTTCGTCCATGGTGGGCATTTTGAAGGAAGTTTCTTGTTGATAGATTTAGGACTCAAGATCGCTGAAACGACGATAGAGACGCCGAGATAGGATTGTTTTGTTGATGTAGTGAGTGTGCGATTATAGTTGGGTGGAGTGAAAGTGAAGGGTGTGTCTTCATAATTCTGGCTGGATGCAAATTCACCCAAGTGATAAATTCACCCGCTTACAATCGCCCACAGTAACTCATACCAACAACTTTCCTCTCCCTCCTCCTCCTTAACCAACAACATCGTCACGAACCAGAAGCAAGATCGCAATCACTACGCATCTGACAGTAAGTTAAAGCTACTATATTTATTATGGTTGATATATTAATATTCATAGCGATGGCTAGTGGATCCGGCGCCAGTCTCGAGGAGCTCTGTCGGGCTGGATCAAGTTCCAGCCAGCAACCCAACCAGTCTCCGACTCAAACCAACGACGAGCCAGAAGAAGAAGAAGACCCCAAGAAAATCATCTTCGCCAACATGAAACTCTTCGAGGCAACCATCGCCAGACTACAGAAAGCCAAGATCGCCGGAACGTGGGCCCCTCCCAAAATGGAGGCTGCTCTTACATACAACTTGACAGTCTTTCTGAAGCTAATAAGTTTAGACACTAATATTGAGCAGAAAGCAGAGAATCCAGCGCCAGAATTTATCCCTATGAGCCTTTACGTTGATATGGACTGGCAGCCCCAGCGCCCAGGGACTATCGCTGTGCCGTCAGTCTACCTGAGATTGGCCAAGGCAACAGAGCTGATTTTCCATCATTTGCCTGTCCATGAGATTCGTGATTGTCTCCCTAAAGATATCAGGGGACCTGGAACGAGATCTCATAAGACTCAGTTCTAGAAAAAGCTCAAAGCCCATGTCTCGTCAACCACTCGTGGTACTTTGGAGCGCGGATTCCTTCTTGCGTGTAGCATCCTTGAACAGGCCATGAATAGCGAAGCATTCTACGATACGATGCGGCACAAAAGTGAAGTACACAGAATATGTGCAATCAACAAACTCATTGAGCCCAAGCACATCTTCTATCTGTACAGCAGCCAATTCAAGGTGGTCTCCTTTCCTTTCATCTTCCACGATGGTGTGCGCCCAATCGCAGAGGAAGAAGTCCTCCGCAATGACCTCCGAAGGATGCTGAGGTATTCCACGGCCCAAATGATCTATGATTATCTCAAGTTTTGCATCAAGGCCGAAGAAGGAAAAGAGGAGAACCCTATCGAGAAAAGTGGTGGCGATGGGAAAGCCACAGTGCGCGCAAACTACCGCGCTGTCCCTTACAACGGGCCGGCGAAAGATATTTTTAAATCTCTCAGGAGACTTCCTGCATTGCCCGACTTTTAACGACGGCGACGTTCTCTGAGTTCAGGGCCAGGTCGTAGTATAGGCTGGTTGGGTTGTGGCTATGCGGAGCGGTATTGGAAGGCGAGAGAGAGCTATTGGTTACTATGGCAAAACAATCCAGTTTGTGCCATTCATCTCCCAGATTAGCTACCACGGTGACTGCTCTCCAACTTTACTACGCATATCATTTGAACCCGATTCTAACTGTAAACTTGGAGACAAATCCCGCACAAAGAACAGCAGCTGAAAGCATAGTGAACAAAGTAAAACATATTTATGTGAGCAACATACAATTACATACAGTCATTTACTATGTAGATTTAACGTTGATATGGCCTGTTCCCTATATCACCTCCTTAAACCTCGAATCGCGCGCCGGGCTCAACGGCCTCGAACTCTTAAAAATCGGCATCGCAACATCCGCATCATTGAACTGATCCCTCGCCTCCTCCGACTCATATCCTTCTTCCTCCCGTGGCGCCCTTTCCACCGGGTTGGATGATAGAGCGCCCGCAGTCGATCCTTCCTGGTCCTGGGAATATTTGGACCCCTCGGTGCCCGTTAAGAACTTGGATACAGGAACTTCGTTTTCATCATCACCAAACACGGTGCTAGTAGCTCTCTGTTGCGGTGTACCTGCCTGTTGCGGTGTACTTGCCTGCTGCGGTGTACCGTTGGGTTGCTGCGCAAGAGAAGCGCCTCCGACAAACGGGCTACTACCATTGAGTTGTTTCTCTTGTTCCTGGCCCTTGCTTGTCCGGCGGAACGCCGTCTTCAGCCACGACTTGACTCCCAGGTGTGAACTGTCAGCTGACTGGGATGTTCGCGTGTTTTTCTGGAGGCGTGAGAATGGCTGTGAACTTCTGCCTTTACCGACAACGTACTCGGAGACGGGGATCTCATCGGCGACACCCTCGTCTTCCATTGGCTCGGGAGGTTGGACAGCTAGCGTGGGCTGGGCGGGTCTAACAGGTTCCTCAACTCGAGCCTGCTGGGTGGGCGGTGTGACGGGACGCTGTTGGACGGGCTGCACAGCAGGAGCGCGCTCGACAACAGGAGATGGTTCGGCAACAGGACCGGGAGATGGTTCGTACTCAGCGGTGGCGACTCGATCGTATTCAGAGACTCCTCCGCCTCCACCGCCGTGGCCAACACCCCCGGTCATGGCCATTGGCTCTGGCACGTATGATTCTCTACTTTGGGTGCTCTTGCTCTTCTTGCTGCTCTTGTTGCTTTGCTTCGACCAGCGCTTACTTTGTCTCTTGAAGAACTTTTCTTGGCTCTTCCTTTCCTTCTTCTCTTGTTTGTCATGTTCTACGCGGAGTTAGCAAAGTTTACAGAGTAGACCCTCTTGACTCACCTTTCAACTGCCTATCAATCTCCTTGAGCTCCTCTTCACGCTCCCTCTCCCTCTCTATCTGACGCTTCGCCTCCTCTTCATCCAACTTTATCTCAGTTTGCCGCGCCTGCTTAAGCTCAGACTTGTCATGGATCTGGTGCAGCACAGGCTGGACGTTCCTGAATGCCAACGCATCGACGGAACTGCGATCAACCATGGCTCCATTTCCAATGGAAACCTTATCCCGTGGCTGTAGCTGAGACTGTTGCTGCTGCACGCGCTGCTGGGCAATCCCCATTGGCAAACTGTCTCGGCCCATCATGGATGGGGTAGGCCGTCCTGTTTGAGCATAGACGCGCTCATCGATTCCCTGGAGGCTTCTCTGAACATTACGCTGAGCCGCAGCAAGTAGCATGTCGCGATCTCTTTGCCTCGTTTTGGCGTCAATCTGTGAGAGATTGGATGAGTATAGTGGTGCTTGAGATCGAATATCCCGTGTCCGATCTCGACTCTCTTCCAGTGACGTATCGCTCGAAGCGCGACGACGGAAGCGCCTTTGCTTCTGGGCTGGCTGAGGTTGGGGAGAATAATAGTCGAGATACTCTCTGTTCTTGTAATTCTCATCGTGCAGCTTCGCCAAGCGCTCTTGAGCAAGCCGTTGTGCAGCTTCCTGAAGGTTGCCGAATCTCATAGGCGTCGGTTCATCACTCATCAATGAAGTAGATCGACCCCTCCCAGTTGCCGAAGCCGCGGCATAACCTGCTTCTCCAGTTTCCTTCTCCCGCTTCTCCATCACTTTGTACATCTGCTGGGCCATTGCGATTGCTGAGGCGTGCATGCTATCCTCCTTCTGTTTCTGATCCGCTTCCGACGGTT
This sequence comes from Pseudogymnoascus sp. VKM F-4516 (FW-969), assembly GCA_000750815.1. Classification (NCBI taxonomy): domain Eukaryota; kingdom Fungi; phylum Ascomycota; class Leotiomycetes; order Thelebolales; family Thelebolaceae; genus Pseudogymnoascus; species Pseudogymnoascus sp. VKM F-4516 (FW-969). The sequence goes on along the minus strand of JPJZ01001209.1, from coordinate 1,800 downwards.
GAAACGGCTGAGAGGTATACCTTTCCTTGCGCATATTGGTCACTGGAGTTGCTCCACCTTGAGGAAGTTCGGATCTTCTCCTCGTCGCGTGCGTCGCTGCGCGCAGGGCATTGGAACGCGCATTCATCTCATCGGGGTATCTTGGCCCCAACGGAGGCGTAGAATCCGCCCGTGGTCTGGGGCTTGCCATTGCTCCGGTAGCAGCCATTAAGGATCGATGTCTGTTTAGCTGCGAAGCCTTGTTGGGAGCCGGTGAAGCTTGTAAGCTCCTCCTATCGTTCTGCATCGCTATACTAGCGGCAGAGTTGCCAAATGCAGACTTCGGCCTTGGGGGTACGGCGCTTGCGTCAGCGACTCTCAGGTCCGACTTTGCCGCCAAAACCGCAGCTCGAGCACCACTGGCGCTCTGCTGAGGCTGCCACGGTGGGTTTGCCTTGCGAGTCCAACCGATAGTGGCAGCAGTCGAGGCCGATGTCGACGTGTCTGGCTTCCAGATTTCTACCGGCTTTTGGTTGGCCCATCCAAGGCTCGCGGCTGCGCCGGCATGCGCATCTTTGTTTTGCCGGTTAGGGGGGAGGCCGACGGATGGATAGCTGGGTAGGTCTTGAGGCCGCGCATACTTGAGGGAGGCGGCGGCGCCTTGAAAAGTTAGTATAGTTTATGGTGGAAGCAGTGGGATAACTCACCTGCCGACGATAGCTTGTTGTTGCTATCCAGATAGCGAGAACCGCCATTGGCAAGTGTAGTGGAGCCCATTGTTATCGGGAGAGCCCCCAGAGCTCACGGCGCGGTTCTTATATCGCTCGGGATTGTCGGTCGGGGTTGTAATGGCTCGTGGCTTGTTCGATTGGCTTTTCGAGGGTGTTCACAGTCGGAATGGGGTCGGCAGATAATGATACAATAATTGTACAGCAGGAAGAAAGTGTAATTTAGATACTCAAGCCCATGCGATTAATGGACGAGTATATCGAGCACGTCACGTCTCCGTTTGGTGGTGGATGAGGCGACTGAGGTGAAGGAAGTTTGAATGTGGAGGATGGAGAAGGTAGTATGGGGTGGCATGATATGGTCTGAGGATGATAGATGGCAGGGCTAGGCTCTAGACTGGGAAGAAGTAGCTGGTTTCCTAACTTGGTCTATGATGATCGTCGTGATTAACGACATGACCGCATCAGTCTGTTTTGGCGCAGTTCAGGACGCCCCGACCACACCCAATAAGGAAAGGTTCCATGGGGCTGACCGAGTTTGACCCAGACACCGGGAATGTGACGTCATCATGCATTTGTGACAAGAACCCTACAAGGGTCAGTTTTGTTTATCGGCTACAAAATTGGCCGGACTCCGAAATGGGTTGAGATGGTGATTATTGACTTTGTTACCTCTTTGCATGGCTTCATAATTTGGACATACGTATTGAAAGTTTACTATATTTAAAGATAAAGGTTTGTTGGTACTGCACATGTCAAGAAGAGGCCTTCAAACAAGAATTGCCAGCGATGAGTGTGCACCTAATGTCACTACTACGTAATCCCGATCTCAATCGAAGCCACAGAACACAGTTAGGCCGGCGCCATCTGATCTAGCGGGTGAGTCTCGCCGCCATGTATTCTACTATATGACGGCGACCATCTCGTCCATATCGACCCCTAGAAGGCAAGTATCGTCTTTGGGATGAAAAAAAGTTGTTTACCATGACGCTAGGTGCCCGAGGGTGAGACAGGTGTGTAAGGTGAGTAAGTCAGGGTGAGTAGAGGCAGTGAGAAAGACGGATGGCGAGCAAGGTAGGTGGGAGGGTGGGAG